>PVKV010010007.1:5236-77989 GCA_004027835.1 Alouatta palliata
TTTTTTTTTTTTTTTTTTTTTTTTTTTTTTTTTTTTTTTTTTTTTTTTTTTTTTTTTTTTTTTTTTTTTTTTTTTTTTTTTTTTTTTTTTTTTTTTTTTTTTTTTTTTTTTTTTTTTTTTTTTTTTTTTTTTTTTTTTTTTTTTTTTTTTTTTTTTTTTTTTTTTTTTTTTTTTTTTTTTTTTTTTTTTTTTTTTGGTCTTTTTAAATTCCTGCTCTGATCTCTGTTATTTCCTTTTCTCTATTATTTTGGGTGTGGTTTTCTTCTTGCTTTTCTAGTTCTTTGAAGTATATCATTAGGGTTGTGTTTTTGAAATCTTTCTATTTTTTGGGTATAGGTATGTGTTGCTATAAACTTCTCTTTAGCACTGGTTTTGCTGTATTCCATAGGTTTTGGTATGTTGTGGTCCTATTTTCATTTTTTTCTAGGAATTTTTAAATTCATAATTTTTTAATAGACATATTGGTTATTCAGGAGCATGTTATTTAATTTTATTTATACAGTTTTGAGTGTTACTCTTGTTATTGATTTCTAGTTTTAGTCTATTATGGTCAGAAAAGATACTTCATACGAGTTCAATTTTTAAAAAACTGTTTTGATTCTTCTTTTGTAACCTTACATTTGATCAATCCTAGAGATTGTTTCATGCACTGATGAAAAGTATATGTATTCTCCAGCTGTTGGGTGAGTTGTTTTTTAAATAGGTTTGTTTGGTCTGTAGTGCCACTTAAATTTGATGTTTCTTTGTTGATTTTCTGTTTAGATAATCCATCTAATGAAGGGAGTGAGGTGTTGAAGTTCCCACTGATTGTTGTTTTGGAATCTATCTCTCCTTTTGTATCTAATAATATTTACTTTATCTACCTACGTGCTCCAGTGTTGAGTGTGTATATCTCTTTACAATTGTTATATCTTGTTGTTGAATTGATTTCTTTATCGTAATGTCCTTATGCCTTTTTACACATTTTGATTTGAAGTTTGTTTTATCTGATGTAAGTTTCACTACTCCTGCTCACTTTTGGTTTTTGTTTGTGTAGAATATCTTTTTTCCTTTTCTCACTTTCAGTCCACATGTGTCTTTACAGGTGAAATGAGTTTTTTTGTAGGCAGGATATGGTCGGATTTTGCTTAACAGGCACTTTTTAAGGACATGAATAATGAGTTGCCCTTTTTTGTTGCATCTTTCCAAATCTTGAAGTTTATGTGACTTGATAAAATTATTTCTGTCTTATAAACTGTTTTTCCTTTTGATAATGCTTGTAACATTTGTCTTGATGAAAATGTTAGTTTTTGTTACTACCTTTTTTTTTTTTTTTTTGAGATAGAGTCTCGCTCTGTCACCCAGGCTGGAGTGCAGTGGCGTGATCTTGACTCACTGCAACCTCCGCTTCCCGGGTTCAAGTGGTTCTCCTGCCTCAGCCTCCTAAGTAGCTAAGATTACAGGTGCATGCTACCACACCCAACTAATTTTTGTATTTTCAGTAGAAACAGAGTTTCACAAAGTTAGTCAGGCTTGTCTCAAACTCCTGACCTTGTGATCTGCCCGCCTTGGCCTCCCAAAGTGCTGCGATTACAGGCATAAGCCACTACGCCCTACCTGTTACTATTTTTTAAAAAGTGCTCCAGTTGAATAGTTTTCTCTTGATAACACTTCTCAGTTACTGTAAAGTAATAAATTTGAGTATAAAATAGGAAGATCTCATTTCACTGGCTTTCGTTTGAAGCCAGTAATTAATACATGTTTACTTAATGAGCTGGTTTCTATTAGAACAAAACAAAAGTTATTTTTGGAAAGGTGTATTAGCTCATCGACAAACACACTTAGTACAGACTTAATGTGGTCACTTGAGTCCTTCAATATGGTCTTCATGAAGAAAATCAGACTCACAGATGATATTCTTTCCAACAAAAATTTGTGTACATAGGTTTATCTCTATATAGAATAACTGAAGAGGTGAGTCAACTTCTTTTTTATACCACATAATAACTATGTAGTGGTTGGTATTCGTAATGTTACCCAGGCAGTTTTACTTATATGTCTGAAAGAGTCTTCACATTATAAATCTTTTTCATGAACCACTAAATAATTTATTATTTTTCACAGAATGATGTATTTACAAATCCACATCTTTTATCTTTTTAAATTCTATTATGTTCTTGGAAAACCATTTGTCTGTCAAGTGGAAAAGATTTATTGATAGCCTACTATGTGCATGGCCTGAGCTAGACCCTGTGAATAAATAAAATGGTTCTTGCTCTTGTGGAATTCATGATACACTGGGGAGGCAGACATTTCAAAATACCCAAAAAATTACGTAAATAATTATAAATGTGTAAAGTGACATGAAGGAGCAACATATAAACAACACCTGCAGTTTGGAGAGTCAGTAAAAGCTTCTGTTGAGGAAGTGATAATAAAGCTGAGATGTGAAAGATGAGTGGTTATTGGTAGGCAGAGATTGGGCTGCCATTTTAGGTAGAGGAAACAGCACATTAGAAACCTTTGTTAGAAACAGAGAGGAATTCAACCATTACTATTATAAAGGCGCAAGATGGAGAACAGCATGAGGTGAATTTGCTGTAACAGGCAGGCACCAGATTATTTAGGGCCTTATAGACCATGTTGAATACATTTATGGGCAACTATAAGAGGTTAAAGGATTTTAAAGAACGGGAGTGTCACAAGCAGATTTATATTGAAACAAATTATTCTGTTGTCTGTGGGGAATAAATGTGACAGGCAAATAAGGAGCCATTTGTAATCATGTTCTAAGAATTTCATAATGAATGGCGTTTGTGCATTAGGTCAGTGGTTCTTTTTTTTTGCCTGTGGAGTTTTCACATATGAAATATACTCCCATCTGTAAGACTGCTCATTTGTAGTGTATTTCAGCTCCATCCCTATGCTGCTCACCCCTGAGTTGAGAATCACTGAGCTAGTCCAACCCTTAACTAGTTTTACTGATAGGAAAATTGATGCTAAGATAGGATACTTTCCCTAGGTCACATAAATAGTCTGTGGCAGAGTGAGTAGTTAAACCCACAGTTGAGAAAATCTTCTAGAGCCTCATTTACAGTAATTCATCTTAGATTTAAGAAACTAGCACCAGCAGTTGGAATGTCTTTTCTATGTACTGCGGGATGGGTAATGGATAACAAAATATATTCAGCAAATTATCTAAAGATACATGGGAGATAATGCTGGATGAAAAATGGTTTGCAACAGCAACGTTCATAATGTGATCCACTGACTCTTGGAGATCCCTGAGATTCTTTCAGCTGGTCCACAAGGTCAAAACTTACTTATGATAATACTAAGGCAAAATTTGCCTTTTTCTTCACTGTGTTGACATTTGTGCTGATGAGACCAAAGCAGTGGTGGGTAAAACTTCTGCCATCTTGGCCTAAATCAAGGCGTGGCACCAGTCTCTACTACTAGTGATTAAATTCTTCACTGACATGTGCTCATTGTTAAAAAACTAAAAGCCACTTTTACTTAAGAATATCCTTGATGAAGCAGTAAAAATTATTAGTTTTCTTAAATCTTAACCCTTGTTTACATCTTCTTACTATTCTGTATATAATTGGAAAGGCATAGGCAGCAATTTTGTTGCACACCAAAGTATGATGGTTGTCTGCAGGGAAAGCATTTGCATGATTATTTGAGTTTGAGCTAACTACTTTTTAAATGAGTTATTTTTTACTTGAAAAAACTATCTGCAGACAAATTATGGTTGTTCAGACTGGGTATTTGGCAGATACTTTCTTAAAAAAAAAAAAAAAAAGAAAAAAATAGAATTAAGTAAGCAGTCACTTTAAGGGTAAACATTTGGGCAGTGTTGATGTCCAGTGATAAAATTTGAGCTTTCAAGCAACATTTAGAATTTTGGAACTTTATGTCTGCACTTTTGAGCTTGATAACTCCCAAATACTTAAAGGCCTTTGTGAGAATGTTGGTGATTGTATTAACAAAATATTTTTTTGCATCTGTATAATTAAATGTACCAACATTTAAAAGATGTGCATAACCCAGTCACTAGTATTTTTCAGGTAACCAGTGCATTATGTTATAAAACCTTGCATAACTAAAAGATTCATTGAAAATGCAGGATGGACCTATAGAATTTAATGTGAAAATATAAAAACAAGATTCCATATTGCAACAAACGTTTAAGAACCTACTAGTTAAGTTTTGGTATCATATCAAAGAAGAAGATCCACAACTATCAGAAAGGGCTATTCAAATAATATTTCTTTTTTTCTGTGTATCTGTGTGAAGGTCTTCCTTCATTTTGATTCAACTAAAACAACATATTGTAACAGATTGAATCGATGTAGATATCAGAATCCAGCTGTCTTCTATTAAGCCCCATTTAAAAGTGATTTGCAAAAAATGTAAAATAATGCCATTTTTTTACTATTATTTTGGGAAATTATTTACTAATGGATTTTTTTTTTTTGAGATGGAATGTGACTATATTGCTCAGCTTGGAGTACAGTAGCTATTCATAGGCACAGTCATAGCTCACTGCAGCCTCAAACTCCTGGATTCAGTAATCCTCCAACCTCAGCCTCATCAGTATGAAACATTTTTTGTTTACATGTCTTTTCTTAAAACATGTCATTTAGCATGTATTAAGAATATGTATTATTCTTAATGAGTTAATACATATTTTAAAAATTTTGTTTTGGCCAGGCACAGTGGCTCATGCCTGTAATTCCAGCACTTTGGGAGGCCAAGGCAGGTGAATCATGAGGTCAGGAGTTCGAGACCAGCCTGGCCATCTCTACTAAAAATACAAAAATTAGCTGGGCATGGTGGTGGGCACCTATAATCCCAAGTACTTGGGAGGTTGAGGCAGGAGAATTGCTTGAAACTGGAAGGTGGAGATTGTGGTGAGCCAGGATTGCGCCACTGCTCTCCAGCCTGGGCAACAAGAGGGAACCTCTACCTCAAAAAAAAAAAAAAAAGTATTTCAATATGTGTTAGGCTAGTCATCTGTAGATACGACACACATGAAAGTTCATTGGCTTATTGTGAACACTTTAATGACCATTGATACATTTTGTTATGTTACTATCTATTACTAGTCTTTTAAGGATTTTTTTGTCATAACAATTAGTTTGATTCTACCAGTGACATGCAATTAAAGATTCCGTATTCACCATATTTCTTTAAAATATGTAACTCAGCATTCATATTAGACTTCTCCAATTAATGCAGTCTAGTGAGGTTAACATATATGCATAGGGAGATAAATTGTTATGTACGTCTCAGAGCTCCATATATATATATATATATATATATTTTTTTTTTTTTTTCTTTTTGGTGACGGAATCTCTGTCACTCAGGCTGGAGTGCAATGGTGTGATCCTGGCCCACTGCAACCTCCGCCTCCTGGGTTCAAGCAATTCTCCTGCCTCAGCCTCCTGAGTAGCTGGGATTACAGGCCTGCACCATTATACCTGGCTAATTTTTGTATTTTTAGTAGAGATGGCCAGGCTGGTCTCAAACTCCTGACCTCAGGTGATCCGCCCTCTTTGGCCTCCCAAAGTGCTGGGATTACAGTCGTGAGCCACCGTGCCTGGCTGAGCTCCATAGTTTTTTTTATGTCAGCCAGATAATTTGTAAGATAAGTAGTTGTATAACTTTGTAGTTTTGTTGCAAGCTTTAAATGTGATGACATACAGAGGACACAGTACTTGGCACATAGTAGATCATTAATATGTTTACTTCCATTTATTCTGTTTTTTGTTTCCTTCAACCAGATACATTTTAAATACAAAAGGCCAAGTTTGCTGTTATTATCGTGCTAAGTTTGAACCATAAATCAATTTAGCATCTATCATCTACTGCTTGTTTGAGCTTAGGCAACGTATTTGTCCTTTCTGAACCAATGTCTCTACTGTAAAATAAGACTTAGGCTACGTTAATTTAATCCTAACCTTTAAAGAAATACCAGTTATCTATATGAAGAAGAATTTTTAAACTACAAAGAAACAAGCCAGTGCTAAATTTTCATTAGCAAGGACTTTGATTAGGAAGGAGGAGTGAAAGCAGTGGGTAGGGTAAAAGTGGTTACCCAAGAATGTTTACCTCCTGTGGGAGTGCAGGAAGAAGAGGCAAAGAACGGGCCCTGCAGAATTGAAACAGATGATAGATACAGGTTTCCATTTGGAGTGCCTTTTCTCCTCTTGCCAGAGCTGAAAATTTTTCTTCAGTTAAACTCCACAAACACTTTTTTACTATCTACTATTTTGGGTCATTTGCTACATTTGGCACCAGCCTTGAGCTGAATGCACAGAGATAAAAACAACAAGGTCTTCACTCTCCAGGGAGCTTCCTAGTCTCCTGTGATCATTGGACACATATAATGCTAAATTATAGCAAAGGGTTGGAAGTGGCTCTTCTGGATTGTTTCTTCAGGGTAACAAGAAGCCCTAATTGCCAAGAGACACACATCCCATAGTGCAAGAGCAAAGTTTTCCTGTAGGTACTTTTCAGCCTCCGAGTTAGCTCAGACTCACCTGAGAAAGTTCTCTTCAGATAAGAGGGTGCTTGAGTCTTCAGTAAGTTCTATTGTCAATTTCTGGATCTTTTCTTACTTCAAAATAACCCCAGCCTGTGCTTTTCATAAAAACGACTTTAAGCCAACAGAGTAAACCTGATAGTTGGTGTGGTGGAAGAAAGCCCTTTCTTTATGAGTGTTGTGGGCTGGGAGCTTTACATACTCTAACTTAATCTTCATGGCATTGGTTCAAAGAAGGAAGTGACATTTATTTAGGGGTGGAGTTAGGAATTGGAACTCATGTCTGGCTCCATTATACCACATTCCTTCTCTAACCTTTGTTATCTTAAGCACACAACCATCTGTATCCTGTTCACTGCATCTTCCTTCAGAATGGATGGTTGCATTCTAAAGCTGATCCTGTGGTAGTACAGTGTTTTTCAAACTGAATGTTAAAATATTTTTGGCATCATGATCAACATTTTCTACAAGATCAAACAGAGTAGAACTTGTCAGTGTGTGTTGCAAGCTGTACTATTTACTGAAATTTTTGTTTCAGGTGTGTGTGTGCGTGTGCATGCATGTGTGCTTGTGCATGTGCTGTATGTGTAAAATGTATCTACTATGTGCAGATCACTATTTTTATGAGTGTAGCATGCAGACACAAGTTCATCATTGTGTCTTTTCTCCAGATTTTGAAAACATTCTATATTTCTTATAGCTGCAAGGGAGTATAATGTAGTAGTTGTGAGGATAGCCTCTGGAGCCAGAATATCTAGGATTGAATCCAGGCTCTGCCATTTACCTGGTGTGTGACTTTTGGCAAGTTATTTAATGTCTCCATACCTCTATTTTGTCTTCTATAAAATGGGATTGTGCAACCATTAATTGAGTTTATGTACTGAAAGTGCTAAGAATAGTGTCATCACATAGTAGCACTCCATAACAGTTAATTGCTATTATTATTGTTAGTGTTATTGAAAGGTTTATAAACATCTGTCTTAGAGGGTTTATGCACATATTGCTTTAGCAATAGCCTTCCACAGAGGCAGTCGATCCATTTGGTTAATTAATTTGTTGCAAACTTTGCCATTGGTTTAGTGCAATACTCGTTTTTTTTTTTTTTTTTTTTTTTTTATACACTCAGGTTGTTCATACTTAGCCAGCATTACCAAAGACAGCTACTAAGTCATGTACCTGTTAAGAGCTGTTGTGGAAAATTGTGAGACTATCTCTATCAGGTCTTGGCCTATAGAGAACTGGCTGGCTTTACAGGCTGATGTAATCTTGGTCATAGGCCAGCATTGCTGGCTCATAAAATATATGTGTATGTCCTGGCCTACTGTCTTACAGAGGGCTAAATAAGCATTATACCTAGGTCTGCCTGACTCATGTTCTATGAGAGATTTGGAGGAAGATGTTGCTTGGATGATCAGGGGAGGCTTCACAATGGAAATAATATTTTAGATTGAGGTTGAAAGATGAAGGGATGTCTTCCAGGAAAGTAGCTAAAGGAAAATAATTCCAGGCACCAGTAAGATTTCATATCCAGCTCTAAATTCCAGAAGCCTTAAATTGGTCAAAGCAAGGCAGAAAGAAGCAGAAGCAGTGAACAGAATAAACTGTAGGCTGTTACTTTTTAGGCTATCAGTCACAGTCATATATACCCTGTCTATTAAAAAAAAATAATATATATATATATATATTTTTTTTTTTTTTTTAAATAGACAGGATATTGCTGTATTGCCCAGGCTAGAGTGCTGGGACTATTCACAGGTGTAATCACAGTGCACTACAGCCTCAAGCTCGTGGGCTCAAATGACCCTCCTGCCTCAGCCTCTCGAGTATTGGGACTGCAGGTACAAGCCTCTGTGTCTTAGTTATAGATTTTATAGGAACTTACTGGAAAAAAATAAAGGTTAAACATATGGTTTAAGTATGTATTAGGGAATTATTTACATTTCTTTACATTATATTTCTTATGTAGCCAGCCATCTCTTAAAGTGAATAGTTAGCTACATTTTATTATGATTATTGATAACATGTTCTATTGTTTATAGAATTGTGTTGTGTACCTAACCTCTTCCCTTATTAGGCCTTAGCTCCCATGATAAGGCACCACCTAATGGCAGCTGCTAGAATCGTAGGCAATAAATGCATTGGAAAATTCACAGAAAAAATTGACAAGAAAAGCCCAACCAGTTTACAGCATAATTAGTATAATGTAGTGATACAAGGCAGTCTTTTTTCATAGACTCTTAAAACACTTATTATTAATTATGTTTATTTATGATTTATAAATATTAAATGAATTACATCTTATCCCCACTTCCAACACAACATTCTCATAATATAAACATTAAAAGAGATGAAGTTCTCAAATGCTTAGATTGACGAATGAATTTCTTAAGGTTATGAGGTTATAAGTCTATGATTTCTTTTTCTGGTGCCCTTTGTATTTTCTTATATCTAAAAGCAGTATAACAACATTGCAGAAATCTTGGGCAATTTAATGAGACAAGATGTCACCCCTGATTCCCAAGTTCTGATAGTTTAGAACTAGTAATGTTTTGAGAGGGGGAAATGTTTTAGATTGTTTTTGCATGTAATTGAGCATGCTGTAAGTATAGTTTACATAAAATTTCACCTTTCCCCCCTCTTAACCTTATGCCAGAAGCCCCTTTCTCTGCTGTGATAGAGTTCTTACTTGTGGTATAATGTTCAGTTTTTTTTGTTTTGTTTTGTTTTGTTTTTGAGATGGAATCTCTCTTTTCTGGATGGAGTGCAGTGATGTGATCTTGGCTCACTGCCACCTCTACCTCTTGGGTTCAGGCAATTCTCCTGCCTCAGCCTCCCAAATAGCTGGGACTCCAGGCATATTCCACCACACCTGGCTAATTTTTATGTTTTTAGTAGCGATGGCATTTCACTATGTTGGCCAGGCTGGTCTTGAACTCCTGACCTCAGGTGACCCACCAGCCTCAGCCTCCCAAAATGCTGGGATTACAGGTGTGAGCTATTGCGCCCAGCCAATGTTCAGTTTTAAGTACCATCATTAACCAAGCCATTGTTACTCTCTTTTCTGTATTATAAATAATATTGTTAAGTATCTTACATACGCAACTTGTTCTATATTTTAGATTTTCTTCCTCTTTGTTTTATTACAAAAAGCATATGATCATTATTCATATTTAGATGCAGAAAAGTATTTGAGAAAAATAGTCTCACTTTCCAAAGAATTTATTTTTGTGTGCTAATTCCTGTTTGACTGAATTGTATGATTTGACCAATTCCATGATAGCTACTACCATCTAATTTTTATCTTCTAATGTCGGGGCATTGAGTAGACTAGCAGGTACCTTAACTCACCTGTTTTGGATGTGAAATGCTGTTTGAAAAAGCTAATTTATTGATTTTGAAAAACGTTATAAAATTATTTTGTTTCTGTTCTAGCTCTGATAATTGAAATATTTAAATTCTATCATAAACATGTGTTATCTTCTCTCACAAGTCATATTTTCTTTTAGAGGTCATTGATCTTAAGCAAACTTACCGATGATGTTTGCAATACCAAATGCTTTATTCGTCTCCACATTTTTCAGTACAGTATTACCTCTTTTTAATGATTTTTAAATTCATCTTATAATTTTAGGCAGCTGTTAACATTGCTTTTAACCAGGCAGATGCCTTGGGACTGTGAGGAATTGCGGTAGCAGTTAGAGGTAGATAGGGAAGGATGGGCTGGTCAGTCTTAGAGAGAAGGAATAATGAGGAATTTAAACAAAAGAATGTCATGTGTCAATTAGGGATACAGTAAAACCCTTCCATAACGGTATAAAAGGAGCCCCAAATATTCAGTTGTATAAAATATGAGCTGACATTAATCATAGGGCTATGTAATAAAATTAATTAAATGACTAGGTTGAGCCTATTGTGGAGGATGGGAGCCAACTGCCAATTGTGTTTTATCCAAATTAGCATTAAGGAAGAAGGAGTATGGAGGGGTTTTATTGGGCTTAATATATTTTTTTCTTTTTGAAATGCAATTGGATGTTAGAGATGAAATCATTGAGATTTTGATTTTAGACCTCTGTAACTTCTAAAATAAAAGACCAGGTAAATTGAATTAACTCTGTCTGGTGGTACTTGAATATTGAATGAAATACATGGCCAGCCAGCATGGTTAGCTGTTGTTTCAAAACAGCAAAGTTAGTGCTTGAAATCTGTGAAATTCATTTAAAGAAAAAAAGGTTAGCAAAAATCACTGATGTTAATGACAAGCCAAGTAGCTATTGTAGTTAATGCTGATGGGTTCTGAAAAGCATTGGCAAGACAGGAACCCTGAATAGATCAACCATGAGTTTGCCAAATATGCGCTATTTATTTTTCCTAGAGACTTTGAGGAGACCATGACTTTAGACACTGTTTTTGTATGAGGGTAGTTGCCAGTGTTATCAAGCACTTGCTCTGTGCCAGGTGGATTCTTATAAGCACTTTGTATTAACTCATATGACTCTCTCACAAGATCAGCAATTGGCAAGATCCTTCCTTTTTTCTCCTCGTCCTCAGTTGCTTTTTGTGTGAGAATCTCAAGTAATTACTTTATTTTGGGACACACTATTGGCAAGGAATGGGAGGTACTACAGTCTTAGTGGTAAGAGGAGTTTCAACATTGTAGCAGAGTCAGTGCTGAGTTTTTGGTAACTAGTTTCAGGTGTTAGGTATCTTCTAATAAGGACATTTAACTCTGGTTCATGGTAATTCTAAATATCTTATTAAATCAACATATATTTTGTGGCTAATCTGTACATCAGGTAACCTACCTTGTCAGAGTTGACTGTGTAATAAAAAATGATTTGTTTATATTTTGTATTGTGTGAGCATCTAATTTAGTTTCCCTGTTCAGATTTATTTTGAGGTGTATTGTGAAATGTATATGAAAGGAATGTATTGTGAAACTAATTAGTTTATTAAAGAGTGTTACATTTCCTATAAGAACTAGCATGACCACTTTATCACTCTAAATATGCCAGCTGCCTTTGCTATTCAGGTTTCAGTAGTAGTTAAAATTCTTTAAGAATTTCATTTGTTTTTAGATGCAGTGAAAGCCCTTCTGAATGTACTTTCAAAAGGGATATCAGCCATTTATTTAGGAATACTTATATGATGTAATCTGTCTAGGTTTTCTGACATAGTTTGATATTTATGTTTTGAAGATCCTGAATTGCATGTAGTTCATCCTAAATGTTTTGTTTTAAACTCAGTGAATCGAACTTTGATTTTTTTTTTTTTTTTGAGACAGGATTTTGCACTGGTTGCCAAGGCTGGAGTGCAGTGGCAGAATCAGGGTTTACTATAGCCTCGACCTCCCAAGCTCAAGTGATTCTCCCAGTTGGGGCTCTCAAGTAGCTAGGACATAGGTGCACACCACTACTCCTGGTTAATTAAACATTTTTTTTTTTTTTTTTTTTAAGAGATGGGGTTTTGCCATGTTGCTCAGGCTGGTCTCAAACTCCTGGGATCAAGCAATCCACCCTTCCTCAGCCTCAAAAAGTGCTGGTATTAGAGGCATGAGCCATTGCACCCAGTGCACGTTGATTCTTTAAAACAGTTTTTTTTCTTTGATTCATAAATATGCACTTCTTGACAAAAGTTTATTTCTCTGTTCTGTGTTATCTATCAGTCATCTATATTATTTATATAGATGCATTTTAATTCCTCTATAGAGAAAGCAGGCAGCGATCTCATTCTTAAGCTAGTAAGCCTAGTTTTGTTGCCCTTTTCTTGCTTATTCCTATCCTGACTCCTTTCCTTAGCTGGATCATTAATTTATCTTCCCCCGATACTTATTTTCATAATTCTGTGTATTCTTTTTTTTTTTTTCAGACAGAATCTAGTTCTGTTGCCTAGGCTGGAGAGTGTCGTGGTGCGATCTCGGCTCACTGCTACCTCCACCTCCCAGGTTCAAGCAATTCACATGGCTCAGCCTCCTGAGTAGCTGGGATTACAGGTGCCTGCCACCACACCCAACTAGTTTTTGTATTTTTATTACAGATGGGGTTTCACCATGTTGGCCAGACTGATCTCGAACTCCTGACCTCGGGATCCGCCTGCCTCTGGCTCTCAAAATCCTGGGATTACAGGCATGAGCCACTGCACCTGGCCAGTTCTGTGTATTCTTATCCTACACTATTTTCATCACTAAGCAAGATGTACTGAAATTTTCTTATAATTTGGCCTGGCATAATTTATCACATCGAATTTATTCTTACCCCTTCTCTACTCTTCCACCCTCTCTCTTCTACCTCCTTTCTGTCTTCCTCCCCCACTTTTCCTCTCTTGCGCTTCTTCCTTTACCCATTCTCCTCCTCCTTTACCTCACTTAACACCAAATATTAATCCAGAGCATATTCCTGTAAAGTTTTATAGAAATATTGATTTATTTGGGTGTTGATTGACAGAAATGTGTTAGTCAGTAGGAGTATAAAGCTTTTGAAAGGCCTTAGGATATTGTGAATTGACTCTCACTATCCCTTAACAGCATAAATTCATTGTTTTTCTTATATTTAAAAATGTCACCTGTTTTAGTTTCTTGTTTTGACTCATGAACTTTGTTTTATAGTATTTATTGATTATGCTCATAACTTTTAGATTTTTAATGTTTTTAAAATAATTTCTTCTTGATAGTAGAATAAAATTTTGATATTTAATTAGCCAACTTAAGCAATACCAGTGATAGAGAGCTTAAAACCAAGAAAAGCAAATAATTATTTCCATTTAGCTTGAATTATGAGTTTCTGTAATTCAAGAGAGAGAGACAGACACTACATTTATTAATGTAAGTATTATAAATTGCTAATATTGTATTGTTTGGGGGGAGTAGATCAGGGCTAGATATTTTTTCAAAATCATTATAGATTTTATACTTTCAACTAATTGTTTCCTTTTTTACTTTATTTAAAGTTATTTCTCTGACCTGTTGGACCATATATTTTCTCTTTATCTAGTTCAGCTCCTTCTGTTAGGATATATTTTATGAACTACAAGCCAGTCCTCTCCAGAACTCTCAGTTTAAAGTCAAATATTAGAGTCGGCCTGGTAAGCCAAGTGTCATCTATTATATGCCTATAGTAGCTTGACACTTTCCCTTCTTATTTTTCTGCTGTTTCAAATCTTTAACTTATATACCCTTTGCTGACCAAACATAAATAATTATTTCTTAGTTATTGCTGATTCCTACCATAATTTCTTCAAGTTAGGCAACTGTACATTCCAAATTATAAATGAACCTATCTGATATGCTTCAGTAGTTCTTTATAAAAAAGAGACTAGGCCTCTTTGTTAGAACGTAGAAGCTGGCTGGGCACAGTGGCTCATGCCTGTAATCCCAGCACTTTTGGAGGCTGAGGTGGGTAGATGACCTGAGGTCAGGATTTCCAGACCAGCCCTTGTCTACTAAAATACAAAAATCAGCTGGGTGTGGTGGCATGCGCCTGTAATCTCAGCCCTGTAATCCCAGCCCAACTACTTGAGAGGCTGAGACAGGAGAATCAGCTTGAACCTGGTAGGCGGAGGTTGCGGTGTGCCAAGATGGCGCCACTGCACTTCAGCCTGGCCAACAGAACAAGACTGTCTCAAAAGAAAAAAAAAAACTAGAAGCTTTGTGATAATTGGAATTACAAGGCCTTCACTGGGCCTTCCCTGGACTTCCTACTAACTATTCATCATTTATTTTATTACATGAACAGGGCTTGCAGAAGTAGATCTTTTTTCTTTTTCTTTTTCTTTTTTTTTTTTTTTTTTTAAAGAGACAGAGTCTTGTTCTGTTGCCCAGACAGATCGTACTAGTGTGATAATTGCCCACTGCAGCTTTGAACTCCTGGGCTCAAGCTGTCCTCCTTCCTCAGCCTCTTGAGAAGCTAGGACTATAGGCGCACACCACCAAGAAGCCAATCCTGAAGAAAAACATACAAGTCAAAGCTTGACTGAGCTGGCCATGTAGTACACCTGTGACTGGCAGGCTCATGTGTGTGTCATTATTATCGGATCAACTGCATTCTTGTCTTAATTCCATGAAACAAGTAATCTGTTATGCATACTGTCGGGAAATTTACTAAGAAGATGGCTATGATTGGCTATTATAGACTTGCTGTGTCTCATTTCACTGGTATTACAGGAAAAAATAATCTCTTTAAATAATACTTTAAGTGCCACGAAGACAGGGACAATTTATACTTCTTGGTATCCTCTTTACTCTCTCTGAAAGTCCTAGAAGAATGGTTCTAAGTAACATAGAACACTGAGGGATAACGTTATTTTGATCAATCTATAAATCCATATTTTAAAATTCTTTTAGAAGTAAAATTTTTCTCACTGATATCACAGAGATGGCATACACTATGCTAAAACAGCTGTTTAATTTAAATTGCATAAAATGTTTAAATAAGCTATATAGCCAAAACACATGCTAACAAAAAATAAGGTTAGCCACCTTGGTGGGGAAATAGAGTGATAGTTCTCTAGAATCAAGAAGAATTCATTTTTGGCAGCTGTTTTGTTGGCATGGTGCTAAAGCTTGTTTTATCCCCAACAAGGACAGGATCTGCTGTAGGAGGGTCTCGGCAACAGGCCATGTCGTTATGACGGTTATTTTTATAAAATAGGTCTCATTGTATTGGCAAAGTTTAATCCTCTGGTGGGTAGCATCCCTTTTATTATAGTTTGTATTGTGACTTATTGCTTTTTTAGTAGTAAATTAGAAAGGTTCTCTGTTAAGATAGCATCTGAAATTGTAAGCGCTTTTGCTATTTATATATATATATAAATTATTTCATGTATTGCTGTAGAAAAGAGAATTATTGGCTGAAGGATTTAAAGAATTAAGGCTGAAGGAAATAGTGGAAAAAAGAGGCATTTGTGGCATTCCAGGTAGATACCGTGGTGCTGTCTCGTGGTCCTGGGGTCTACATATAAGGAGGTGACACCAAATGCATGTTAAAATTTTATGTCGTTAAGGGAAAAATTTTCTTTGTTTTTTAAAATGACATGCTAGACTGGGCGTGGTGGCTCATGCCTGTTACCCAGCACTTTGGGAAGCCAAGGCAGGTGGATCACTTGAGACCAGCCTAGTCAACTGGCAAAACCCTGTCTCTATTAAAAATATAAAAATTACCTGGATGTGGTGGCGCATGCCTGTATTTCTAGCTACTTGGGAGGCTAAGGCACAAAAATATCTTGAACTGGGAGGCAGAGGTTGCAGTGAACCAACACTGTACTCCAGCCTGGCTGACAGAGTGAGACTGTGCCTCAAAAGAAAAAAAAAAAGACATTCTAGAAAAATCAGAAAACTTAGATTTGAAACCTGCAAGTTAATTAATGACTTTGAGGCTTAATTCTCTTATCTATCAAATGTGGACAAGTTAGATCTTTTTACAGGAAACTCAGCTTTTTAGACTGCAGATAGAAAAACAATTTTGCTTCCTTTCCTAAGATGAAGTTGTGAGACTCCCATTGGTATCACATTTGTATAGGATCTGATAAAATTTATGATATAAAAAAGAATGAAGTTATCCATTTATACTTTAGTTGCAGTTTTTACTTATAGCCCTTTTTTTATTTTTTATTTATTTATTTTTTTGAGACAGAGTCTTACTCCGTCACCAGGCGCCAGGCTAGAGTGCAATGGCGCGACCTCGGCTCACTGCAACCTCCGCCACCCGGGTTCAAGCAATTCTCCTGCCTCAGCCTCCCAAGTAGCTGGGACTACAGGCGCACACCACTATGCCCAGCTAATTTTTTTGTATTTTTTAGTAGAGACGGGGTTTCACCATGTTGACCAGGATGGTCTCGATCTCTTGACCTCGTGATCCGCCCGCCTTGGCCTCCCAAAGTGCTGGGATTACAGGCGTGAGCCACCGCGCCTGGCCTTATAGCCCTTTTCTTAAAAACTTTTTTGCATTTGAGTACTTATGGATTACTGCTTTAAAAAGTTTTTCTATTGATGTTAATTGATACTTTTCTAGTTGTTTTATTTCAGAGGCAATTTAAGTATAGCTCATGTTTTTATGTATAAACATCTGTAGTTATGTAGTTAAGATTTAGATACAAAATAAATTATTACATAGCCTTTTAGAAATAACATTATAATAAACTGAACCACTTTACATGACATCTTATATAATAACAAAAGATCAAGATCTTACAGATCTTGTTCTTTCTGGGTATTTCAATAGTGGTAAATTGACTTTGGTATTACAAGATGGGAATAAGAAGGAACTGTTAATATAGTTTTTGTGGGTTTGAAATATGTGCAGAGCACTTACAGTTAATGAAAAATGTATTGTGTTGTCAGCACAATTCAGAGATACTCCTCTGGATACATAAAATTCTAAAGTCTAAATAAATGTTACAAAGCAGTTGACAGTCTTGACAAACTCCTTTTAAGGTCTTTTAAGAATACTTTTTTGATATCTTCTCTTCTTTTTTGCTGCTTAATGTAAGACTGCTTTTGTGTCATTAGTAACTGAGCTGGTGAAATAGTTTAGCTTGCAGACATATTTTGCTGCAAAAGTCATTCTCTTTTGATCTTAGCAGGATGAGCTGTAGTCATTTATCGTTAGAGTCTGTTATCTTGATGAAAGAAGAAACTTGAGTATATTTATTTTATTACACATCAACTGGATGTGTGAAATTACTTATGTTGTCTGTATTTACAACTGCTAATTCCCAGGAAAACAGGTGTCTTTATATTATGTAGCCCACTGGAATTTAAACATTTTTTTAAAAAATGGGTTCATCAAGATGTCAAAATCTTCAGTTGTTTAGTGTCATTTCTATGTTTTGAAAAGTGGTTAGAAGCCTATGGATATTTAGATCATTAGAGTAACCCTTCAGGGGATAATAGAGAAAGCAGTTTATAAATAGAAGTTTGAATATGTTCAGCATATTAGATATGGAATCCGTACTTATTTTCTTTTCAGGAATTCAGGTAATAAAAATGTTATCATTACTTGCGTTTTACAACAATTTTGTTGACATACAATTCACATACCATAAAATTCACCATTTCAAGTATACAATTCAGCAGTTTTTAGTTTACTCCCAGAGTTGTACTACCGTCATCTAGTTTTTAGAATATTTTCATCCCTCCAAAACGAAACCCTATATTCCTTAGCAGCCACTCACCATTTTCCCTTTAACCTAGTCTGTAGCAACCACTAATTTACTCTGAATTTTAAAATGATGCATTGAAAGTGAAATAAATAATAGGTTAGTACCACTGATCCTTCATGTTAATGAAATTGTGTAATTAAAAGCTATATGCATTAAATACTTGTTAGTAGTATGTTACTAAAGTTTTGTTTTCCTCCTGTGGTAATAACTTATCATCACTGTATAATTAGGCATAATAGTATATCATTAATTACACAGTCTTATTTAGTAAGAGCTTGTTCAATCTACCTCTGTTTGGTTTTTGTTTTGAAAATTTGAGATAAATGTTTTTTTTTTCTTTAACCCCCAAATCAGGACAAGTACAATGAACTTATTTGTGTTTTTCTTTGCTTAGAATACTTTTCATTCATGGTACAAACAACTATTTATATAGTAACTATAATAAAAATAATATTTAAAATACTTTTAAAATAAACTTTCCTGCAGTTTTTCTCAGTCTTAGAAATACCCCATTTTTGCACACAAACAATTGACATTTTTTATAGATCATGCTTATTTATTTCCTGGAGCAAACTTTCAAGATCCTTGATAGCTGTGCCACTTGATTGTTTGAATGACTTCTGAATTATCAATTAGAAAGATGTACTTAATTATACAAGTTTAATATATAAGGTGTAGTTTTGCCTGGTTTAATCCAAGGGTTGAGAGTAAATGGTAAAGGGAATGTTTTTTGAAATTTGCACTTTGACCAAAGATTCTGTTAGTGTGGAGATCTGCTGTGCAGTTCACCAGCGATTTAGTTCAGCAGAGAACTGTCAGAATCATCCTAAGATTGTTATTAGACTTCTGGGAGAAAGACATGTCCAAGGAATATCCCTGTAAGGCTTCTCTGACTCATTTTGGGAAGTGATGTTAGAATCTGGGGTCTCCAAAATTAATAATAGTAAAGTAGTTGTTATTGTGACTATTCCTGAAATAAGCTGTTTTCTCAGTTTTCTCCCTGGACATAAAAATCAAGACATTAATTTTGATTTGTAAATAAATTAGGGCTGAAACAGTTTTATTGCTGGATATTGATAAAAGATACCTGGAGTCTGGATCAGCTGGGCATGTGGAAAATAAGTATCATCACACACATAGTCATCACACTACAACTTTTATTGTGGTACACAAAAATATAACCTAAATCCATGGTCTCAGGAGCATGCTTATATATAGATACACATGCTGGATTTTATAATAGCTCCCAGAGGAAGAATGGGTTTCGCTTTACAAAAATTTGTTCTGCCTACAGAATTTTAAGAATAAATCTCTTGTATAACTTGATGTTCTTATGTAAAATTAAAAGAAATGAAAAACTAAACTATTTAAAAATAACAAAATAGCTTCTGATAAGAAGTGTTAACAGATCATCAGGTTTTTAGATTTTTGTTTTTATGTTAACTTTTTTTTTCCCCATGCTAGGTTAATTACTCGATGTGCAGCCCCCAAAAGATGCATTGCATTGCTGTGTCTCATGGGCTTTTTCACTGAGTTTGGACATGAGTTTTGAGCATGGCTACAGAAGACTTCTTTTACTTGCTCCCGGTTATCATGCCTGGCTTGTATAATTGGGTAGTCATCATAAAAAAAGGGGAGGGGGGAGATTTTTTTAACCTTTGAAAGTGATACCCTTTTCAGCCTTGGCAGATCGCAGTGTTCTATCTTTGTCTCTAAAATCCACATCGGAAATGCAAAGAGTTCCCATGTTGGAGTTAGGAGAGGTCGTTGTCAGGAGGATCCTGTAGCACTTTTCAGAAATTAGAGGGTCATCCAGCAAAACTAGGCCACATAGTCTAAGGATCAAGTGCACCCAGTAATATCACTTGGATTTGAAGATCTGCATGCTTTTAAGCTTATCTGTTATTTGGTCTGGTTTCTATTTACCTGGTCAAGGCCAGCACAGTTTTTGTGGTTGCTGAAAAATACCTCAGTGATATCAACTTGCGCATAGAAAAGTTTTCATCTAATTTTCTTTTCAGTAGGTTGCCAGGTTTATGTGTATTTGCCGTAGGAGCTCCTCATTTAGCTCTACTCACTCACCCACTCAGTGGTACAGGGGTGTAGTGAGTGATTCTATGAATTTTTGAAGAGAATTTTATCTGTGTAGCAGGTGTGTGGGAAGTGTTTAGCAGGTGTGGTGTTTGGGAAGTGGCAGGTGTTGAGAAGGTCTATTACCTGGTCCTTTTCTTAAATTTTATAAATGCAAGTTTTAAAAATATATTTAAAAGATCTAACTTTGGTTTAGCCCTTGTTTATTTGAATCCTGTTACCAGTAATTCAATGGGCTGTCCTATTAACTTTCTCAGGTCTTGTTGAGCGCACTCTCAGTGAATAAACAGAATGCACTATATTACAATCACCCTTCTCTGAAATCAGTGGGGCATGGCACCACAGTAAAGCTATTTATCGAGTGCAAATCTTTTAACCTTTGTTCTGATCATGGCATGCTTTTTACAATATTCTTCTCTCCCTATGATATACTTAGTGTTACTGAATTTTCTGCTGTATGAGAATCATAATTATGAATATCTTATACTGAATTGTACTGCTGAAGATAGATACATGTGTAGGGTCAGGTAGGTTCCAAGCAGTGAGTGGGATATTGATTGTAAAAATGACTTTGATTATTCCCTCCCTGTATCTGTGCCCCTTGTAATATAACTCTGTAGAGGTAGAGTCTGTTTCCTTACTTTTTGGATCTGGACTGGCATTATAACTTGCTTGGGCTGATAGAAGTGGCAAAAGTGATGGTGTGTCAAGTATGAAGCTAAGCCCCAAAAGCTGTGTGCATCTCTGTTCATGGAACACCCCGCCTAACCTGCATGAGAATTAGGTTGAGCTAGTCTGCTGGTTGTGTTCTTACCTGTCACCCCATCCAAGAGCTAGCCAGCCACAATATATACATGAGGGAGGCCATTCTGGATAAGCCAGTCTTAGCCGGTCTGTCAGGCTATTACAGAATTATGAGAAAGCATAATTATGAAAATTATATTAACCTGTCAGGATATTGCAGAATTTTGAGAAAGCATAGCCAAGATGAACTTTCCAGCTGACTTGTAGAGTTAAGAGCCGTAAATGTTTATTGTTTTAAGCTATTAGGTTTGGGGTAGTTCATTATGCAGCAGTGTCTAACTTCTACATAATGATTGGTCTTAGAATGTGTTTCCTTGGAGAGGGTGGGAAGTCACTTGCTGCTTTCTCAAAAAATTGTCCTGAATGATATTTTTGCAAAATTAGTGAATTAAAGGCAAAAATAATTTCTATGGTTGTTCGCTACTCTCAAGGGTTTGTTGAATTAAGTTGCCCTCTTGCAAATAATCATTTATATTGTTGTTTTGATGTCCTTTGATAATAGCGTTTCATATATTATTTGTTTGTTTGATTAATTGTATTAGAAGGGGAAACCACAAGATGCTCCTTGTCTTCTTGTACTCATTTTTCATTCTTGTTGCTCAGTATTTTGATGAAGTATGTTAAGACTTATTTTCTCATTTGTTTCATAACACAGATTGCTTTTAGGCATTCAAAGTATGCATAGGCACCTTGTCTAGGGCTTTTGTGAGCTTACAGTCTAGGAAGATGCTGACTAGTTAACAGCAAGGTAAAATACAGTGGAATAGAAATTCTATTGATAGGAACACATAAGAGGAAGCAATTGAAGGATCAGTGTTCCCCTAAATAAGTTATGTATAATTTTAGGCCTGAAGGGTAGAGTGGCAATTGTAGAAAAAGGATAGAAATAGCATTTTATGAGTGACAAATTTATGTAGGAAGACCAAATTTACGTAGGAACGCAAGATAACTGTGTAATTATGGCTGAAAATATAGAAGAAGTAGGGACTAATAGCAAGAGATGAGTTTAGAGTATGATTAGAAACCAGGTTATGCAAGATGCTATAAGACATATTATTGTGGAGGGCAGACTGAAAAGCAAGACTAGAGGCAGGGAGGCCAATTAGGAGGATACTGTAGTAATCTATACCAGAGGTGATGGGACCATAAATTAGGGCACTAGCAGTTGGGATAAAGAGAAGTAGATGACATTCTAGTGAAAGGCAAAATTGACAGGACATAGGGTCTGACTCAATGGTGAGTATAATGGAGGTAGAGGAATCAAGGGTGATGTTCAGGTTTTTGGCTTGGAAAACTGGCTGGATGATTCACTGAGGTAGAGGGGTATCACAGCAGGACGGGGCTTTGGGAGGAAGACAATTCAGTTTTCAAAGTGTCAAGTTTAAAGTACACGAGAAACTTTTAAGAAGTGCCAGCAGATAGCTAGTTTTTTGCCTCTGAAACTCAGGAAATGTCTGTTCTGGAGATACAGGTTTGAGAGTCATCAGTATTTGGTAATTGAAATAATGGGAAAGGGATGATATCAACCAAGCAGAGAGCTGTTCACTTTTGACAAAAGGACCCAAGACTGAATCCTGACGAAATGACGAAATTTAAGAGACAAAGAGGAGTCCATAGAGTACTAACATCAACCGAGAAATAGGAGGAAAGCTAAGAGAGTACTGGCACAGAACTAAGAGAATGTGTCAAGGATATGAGAATGGTTATCAAGATCAAAGGCTGCTATGAGGCCAAGTAAAGTGATGTCTGAGGAAATGTCCTTTGGTTTTAGTAACATGTTCATACCCTTTGTTTCTAAGCACAAGTTGTTCCTCCCACTTAGAATGTTCTTCACCCATTTTTGTACTTACTGAACTCCAGTCTTCCTTCCAGGTGTTTCTCAAATAGTTCCTCTTCTATGAAGCCTTTCCCAGCAAAATTATTTTCTTGCCCTAGTTTAATAGCTGTAGTAGCACATATAAGATTCTCATAGATGATTTTATGTACATCTATATGCCCTGACAAGGTATTGAATTCCCGAGTTCACCAAGTTTGTATGACTTTTTTTTTAGGACTGGCATCTTGTGTTGCTCATCTTTTTATTCTTACTGTTCTACACTGTGGCTGACAAGTAGGTAGTGGTTGAAAATGTTTGTGGATTTGAATGCTTGATTTTGAATATGGCCCTAGGCAAAAAGCAGCATTTCAAATTGCATATTAAAAGTCACTTCAAAACCAAAATTTCTAAACAGTGCTGTCTATTGGATGAACTTTATCATACACTCTTTTCTCTAACAACATTCAAATACAAAATGGAATCTCATTCCAAAATATGCATTGTTTCTTAACATAGGAGAAGGAGGTAGATAGTTAATAATCTACAACTGGCCAAGCATAGACTAGCCTTATACTCTCTAGTAAGTGTTTGGATCCAAAATGATCTTTCAAGAAAGTGCCACAATATGTAACAGTCAGTCAAAGAGTCTGTTGTTGCCTAGATGTTAGAATAAATTTAATAACTTCTGGAGGATTATTTTAAGTCCATGTATTCATTTGTGTTAAGTACCTTAAGCCACTTCCTACTGAATAATTAGGTTACAACAGGGGTTTACTTGGAAAAGAGTTACTCTTAAAATCCACTGGAGTATATTAGGGATAAAGGTTACCTTTGATTTAGCATGCAACACTCACTGATGTTGAATGGAAAAGTAGATAGATAGATTGATAGATAGATTCCTTGTATTTTTGGTTGTAACTTTCAAAATTGGTAACATCCCTTCTCCCTTCCTCTTGGTAATTTCAATGTGCTTAATTTACTCAAATTTTTTTCTACATCTTTTCTTGACATTTTATTGCAAGGAATATAGGGGCTTGATAATTTGTTGTGCTTCCATGTAAAGGATACGTCTAATTATAGGAGCAAAAAGAATGACATCTGGAGTCAGGAATTTAAAAAAAAAAAAAAAGGCTGAGGGGTATTAAGATCTGGTTTATGGAGTTTAATGATTGTCTTAGATACAGGAGCAAGGACCTGCTGCAATGAGTAAGGATTTCTAATTCCCATGAAGACCAGAAGGAGAAGTCAGTGATAACAGCTTCAGAAACTGCCCATAAATAAATTGCTGGGCTGAAGAATTATGTTCTATCACTGAAACATGTGTAAAATTATATGTAAAGGTCAAGAGAGCAGCATTAATATGCCTGACCAGATTCCAACTTCAGTAGGCAATCCCTTCCCTGAGGCATAAAATGAAGTAGTTGAACATTGTGGGAGAAATACACTGGATAAGGCTGTGTTGTGCAATTCATTTGATGTTGTGACTGTTGAGGTGAGACTGGGAAGGCCTTGGTATACCACCAAGAAAAGAGGCTGCTGGATCTAGATGGTCTGTGGGGCTCCTGGGAAGTTGGTGTACTTCTGCTATTACAAGCAGTTCTGCTTAGTTGATTGAGCCAGAGTCCTAGAAGTTATCCTTGATAACTCCTTCTTTTTTTTTTGTATCTATTCATAGAGTACAAGTGCAATTTTGCTACACTGATATATTGTATTATGGTGAAGTCAGGGTCTTCAGTGCATCCATCAGAGGAGAGACATAGATTATACCCACCAAGCACCTCCTGTCATCCACCTCCTTCCCAGCCTCAACTTCCTTTCTTTAAACCCCACTTGTACCAGTTTTGTAGATTCTACCTCTAAAAATACATATTGAATCAGTGTACTTTACTTACTATTACGTATTATTTGAATGAGTGAATAAATGCATTCAACTGCCTAAGTTCAAATCACCATCAGTTCTCAACAGATCTTTTACTTGTTTTCCTCCCACTGCAAACATAGCAATATTTTCTAAAAATCACAAATCAAGTCATGTAACTCCCCAACTTAAAACCTCTAGGCTTTGAGGTAAGATCTGAAATGTTTATTTACTTCCCACATGATCTTGCATAATCTAGTTCTGGTTTTCTTTAATTCATCACAGCAACTGATTTTCTGGTCCTGTAATAATTCAGATTCTTTTCCATTTCTTAGCTTTAGCACCTGCTATTTCTTCTTCCTGGAGTGTTCTTATTTTCACTCTTCTGACAAACTTTACTCCCTCAGGGATCCTTAGTCTAAGTGAAGTTTCTCTGTTATACTTCTTGAAATTCTTGTACTGTTCTTTAACAGCATTTGTTAAAGCTGGAAGTTATATAAGCTAACCTGTGGGTTTTTTTTCCTCCTGAGATTTTTTTCTTCTGCTTTGCAAGTTCAGGTTTCCTGTCTTGCCTTAAAGGCTTTACTCCTACAGTTCTCCCTGTTCTCCAAGTCATCATTCTTTTTTACTGGCTCATTTCAATCAACTTATTAATATCCTTCAGTAGCTCTCATTAAACAGTAAGAATAACAAAAGGCCCTTGTTCACCCTAAATCTCCCTCAGTTACTGTCTCTTTTTTGTTGTTGTTCTCCCACAGCAAAAGTTTCAAAGTTAGTTAGTTGTCTGTAAGTCTCTGTCTAATTTCTCATCTGTCATTCACCTCAGAGCGCATTTCAGTTAAGCTTTGATTCACACCGTTCCACTGAAAGTACACTCTTCAGGGTTCTCATTGACTTTCAATTTGCCAAATCCAGTTGTTAGTTCTCTCTCCTTTCCTGACTTCTCAGCAACCCTCAGCACGCTGGACCATTTCCTACCTGAAACTTTCTTTCCTCTTGGCTTTTGTGACAAATGTGGTCTCCCAGGCTGCAAGAGCTGAGCTGGAGATAGGCTGGCAAGATTTTTGATTGAGAGGAGGGGATTGCTTCTGAAAGATTCAAGAAGAAACCAAGATTGGTTAAGCCTTCAGTCCAAGATCTAACACCTACGGAAGATGAGAGGTTTGGAGGCAGGATTGGGCAGGGAAGACCACGATGCAGATCTAACAAAGTATCTGACAACCCACGGGGACCTCTGGAGCAAAGGTTGCTTATTAGAGGAAACCCATGTTAGGTAGACTTGGCCAGTCCATACTGCCGACAGTGTGCTCTGTTATTGGCTAGGGAAGTATTGGTCCTTGACACAAAAGCAAAGCAGATCCTAAGGCTATTAACAGATGAAGGTTGTCAGTTAACTGTATTCTTTACAACTAAATGGCAAGTTGTTTCTTGAAAGGACATCCTAGCAGCACACCCCACTCCATGGCTTGCTACAGTGGTATACATTTCTTTGTCTTTTCCCTGCCTTAGTCATCACTTCTCAGTTTCCGTTGTTTCCTTCTCCTCTTGTTGTCAACCTTTGAAAGTTAGAATATATCAGAATTTGATTCTGACCTCTGCCCTTATTTGTCTCTTCTTAAGTCCCATGGTTTAAATCCCATTTCCGTGCCTCAATCCTTTACATCTCTAGTTCTCCCCGTTCCACTGACCTCCAGACTTACAGATCCAATAACCTGCTGGTTAACTCTTCTTTGGATGTCTAACCAGATACTTTAAGCTATATGACCAAAATAAAACTCTTGGTTTTCTTCCCCAAACCTGTAGCTCTCCGATTTTTCCTCATTTCCATAAATAACACTACACCCATCCATGGATTAGTAATTGTCTAGACGAGAGATGCGAGAGTCCTTGATTTTTCTTTACTTTACCTTTCATATTAAACCCCTTAGCAAGTCCTGTTTTACATCTAAAATATAACACTTACTTGTCCATTTTTCTCCTGCTGTACAATGACCCTTGTTGTCCAAGCCATTATAAGCCATTATAATCCCTCATGTGGACTTTGCAGTAGTATCGTAACTGGAGTGTTTGTTTTCTTTTTGCCTTCCCAGAATCCTTTAGAATGAAAGCTCTGCGAGGGCAAGGGCTTTAACCATCTCACTCATCTCTGTGTCGACACTGCCCAGAACGCTATCTGATACAGAGTAAACACTCATTAAATATTTATCAAATGTATAAAGATTGAATGAATCACTTCTTTAATTTTAATCACTTCATAATCTGAATTTATAACATAAATCAGATTATGCTCTTTCTTGCTGTGACATAATAAAAAATATGTGTTTGGTCTCAGTCCCCAGTTTCTGATACTGAGCTCCTAAAACCCTCGTAATTTCCTGGATGATGGGATGATGGCACACCTTCTACAGAGCTCCTAAATCCTTGGAATTTTCTGGGTAATAGAAACATCTTTTGTGCTAATGAGGTGACTCTTTGTTGACTTCTGGATGACTTCAGCATGGAGCTGGTCACCAGAAAAACTAGGCCATGACTGGACATTTGGAACTTTCAGCTATACCCCCATCCTCCAGGGAGACGAGTGAAGATGGAAATTGAGTTAATAATTTATTATGTCGATGTGATGAAGTCTCCATAAAAAATCTCAAAACTATGGGATTAGGAGAGCTTCCAGGTTGGTAAATACAACCATGTGCCAGGAATCTACCCAACTCCATAGAGACAGAAGCTCTTGTACTCAGGAACTTCCAGACCTTACCCTACATATCTCTCTTCAATCTGAGTGTTCATCTGTATTCTTTATAATAAACCGTTAAATATAAGTCAAATGTTTCCCTGAGTTCTATGAGCCCTTATAGCAAATTACCAAACCTGAAAAGGGAGTTGTAGTCAGGTTGGTTAGAAATACCGGCAACCCAAACTTCCAGTTGGCATCTGAAGTAGGGGCTGTCTTGTGAGACTGAGCCTAAACTTGTGGGGTCTAATATTAACTCCAGGTAGACAGTGTCAGAATTAAATTGAATTGTAGGATTCACAGTTGATATCTGCTGGATAATTGATTGTTGGTATGGAAAAACACACACACATTTTGCATCAGAAGTATTATGAGTATAGAAAAACAGATTCTCTCTCTCTCTCTCTCTCTCTCTCTCTCTCTTCTCTTTCTTCTGCTTAAAATTGAGCAGTTTACCCATTTACAATAGATTCCGGATTACAAGATTCTCCACCATCTGACCTTATCTCATATTACACTATGTTCCAACCACAACTTATCTCCATTTCTCACACTGAGCTCTTTTTCACATTAGGAGGTTTCGCTTGTTTGTCCTACTTCCTGGTGTGCTCTAAGGCAAGATAATAGCTCCTTATCATTCAGGTCACAATTCCAGAATGTTATAGCCTCAGAGGTACTTACTTTTCCTGTCCATTGCATGTAATTTAGGACCTTTCCTCTGATTTTATTATGTACTTGTATTTTATTAATAAAAAATTAATAATTAGAAGAACCAATTAATTCTTCAATCTGTTTAGTCTCTAAACTTTGTTTTCACTTAAGACATTAAAACAACTAGGCCCTTTTTAAGTTTTAATTTGTTGATAGCTAGCCCTTCCTTCCAGTCCTATCTGTCAAAGAATGCTTTCTTACCCTCCAATGTATCTGTAATGAAGAACCCAAAGTAGCTAGACCAGATTCTAGAAAATTGAGTGTAGATTTATGGTCATTTTAAGAAGACCCTTGGGTGCTGTACTGTTAAGTATTTGGTAGTCTTTTTTTTTTCTTTCCTGTAGTCTTCTAAACCCTCAGAGGCTGCCTCAATGGAGTAACATCATCAAATTTATTTTTATTTTTGTAATAAAAAGATCATTTTTTATGACAGGGTAAAGAAGAGCTAGACTAAAGATAGGGAGTTCAGCTCAGTCACAAGATTAGTTCTGGAGTCTAGACAACAGGAATAAATGTCCAATTCAGATACTTGTGGCAAGTTGGGGGAAAGAAGGGACAAATATGTAGCATGCTTCACAATGGGATTTGTCAGACTTTATTATCTGATGAGATATTCATTCAGTCATGAGTTATTGGCACTTACTCTGTGTCATACTCTGAGCTAGGTTCTAAGGGATGCTAGTGAGCAGGATGGCTCCCAGTCTAGTCAGGGAGAAAAACACTAATGAAGTAATAATTATGTTCACAAGCAGTCCTTTGAAGCTGCCAGGGTAAAATATATAAGATGATGATGATAATGATAAAATAATAATATTGCTTGAGACCAGAAGTTTTAGACCAGCCTAGGTAACAGAGTGAGACATCTTCTCTACAAAAAATAAAAAAGAATAAGCCAGGCATAGTGGCACATGCTTTTAGCCCTAGCTACTCAGGAGGCTGAGGCAGGAGGATTGCTTGAGCCTAGGAATTTGAGGTTGTAGTGAGCTGATGAAATGCACTCCAGCTTGGGTGACAAGTGATAACCTGTCAATCAATCAAAAACAATTAAATCATACAAATATACATAAAAAATAATAATTAGAGATTTAGGAGAGGTCAGGGAAGACTTTCCCAGGGAGATAATGTTTTAGTTGAGAATGGAGGAGAGAGAAACATCTGTGAGGCAAAATGATATTCTAGACAGAAAGCCGCATGTGCATTGTAGGGATAGCGAAGAAGGAGTTAAGGATGAATGAGACCACTTCCTTGAACAGTTGTATTAATGCTGACTCTCCCCTAATGAGACAGAGAAGGTAGGAGGAGAGCTGGTATGAGGGGAAAGATAGTACATTCTGTTTTTGGCCTGTTAAGTTTTAGCTGCCTGCAGGAAAACCACATCTGGCTGATAGTTGGAAATGTAGAATTGCAGCCCAGGCGATTGATAGATACCTGGATAGTAAAACTTAGGTCTGAGAGTCATTATATAGGTGGTGTCTGAAGCCAGAGGGATTGTTACATTTACTTCAGAACACTAAGGAACACGAACTAGCTTTTTAAAGACAAAAGTCAGACACAGGAAAACTAAGGGTCAGAGGAGGAAAAGGCTTCAAGGAATAGAGAGGTGAAGGATGTGCATAATTGTTGTATTTGACAGCCAGGGAGTCATTGTGATCTCTCTCAGAATTTAGTTTCAGTAAAGTGGCAGAGACAGAAAATGAGGCTGCAAGGAAAGTGTGAAAGAAGTGTTGGTAGAGAAGGGAAGAGGTGTGGAGAGCTAGAAATAATGGTAGTATCATTAAGGATGGTGCATGAATGTAGGCAGAGGGGAGAGGAAGAATGAAGTTAATGATTTGAATAATTATAAACAGGTCAACAGTTTTAGCAATTTTTCTTTGCCTTTTTTGGACTCAGTACTAGGGCATTGTCATTTTATTTTATTTTAGTTAATTATTTTTTGAGGCAGAGTCTCACTCTGTCGCCAGTCTAAAGTGCAGTGGCGTGATCTCAGCTGACTGCAACCTCTGCCTCCTGGGTTCAAGTAATTCTCCTGTCTCAGCCTCCCGAGGCAGGAGAACTGGAACTACAGGCACACGCCACCATGCCCAGCTAATTTTTGTATTTTTAATAGAGACGAGTTTCTCCATGTTGGCCAGGATGGTTTCGATCTTTTGACCTCGTGATCTGCCCGCTTTGGCCTCCCAGAGTGCTGGGATTATAGGCGTGAGCCACTGCGGCCAGCCTGTCATTTTATTTTATAACTCTAAATATAACAAACCCACTAGTGCTGGGTGTCAGAAAGTTGCAGAGTAGTAGTGTAATCAACGTGTGGAAGCTGTCTTTCTTTCAGTAACCATTCAGCTGGAATTGCTCACTATTTATGAAATTTTAATAACATACTACTTTCTTGGCTGTGTACCTAATGTTTCTCAGTTTTATTGAAAATCAAAACAAGTTTGTATTCTTTTTCTTGTTTAATGATTAAGACATAACATTTTAGGTAATTTTCTTCCTATAATTAAATATCATCAATTCAATAAAATTATTTGAGCTTATTTGTAAAGAACAGTTAATTAGACTCTGTTCTCAAAGAGTTCACAATGTGCTATGGGAGAGATAAATGCACACTGTAAAATATAATGTGATATCACACGTTTTATAGAAAGGGAGTGTAATGCACTCAAACATACAGAAACACATAAAAAGTTATACATTTAGCCTAGATACATTTCCACAGGTGGGCACTGACCTGAACCTGACCCATATCTCTTCCACATGTTGTGCTCTCATTTAAATAACTTCTTTGAGATTTTAATTTTCCTGCATAATTTTAATCTTAATGTTGCTATTAAATTCTGTTTCTCTAATTCCTACAGTGTTTCTTCAAGCTCTCTGTTCCTTGAAGGCACATAATTAAGAGAAATATTGGAATTGATGGAACAAGTGAATGAATCAAGGCATGTAACTAGACTATTAGCTTCAGAAGGATATGAATTTTTGCTTGTTTTTTTAGCACTTTATTTCCAGCACTTAGAGGAGTGCTTGGGATATCACTTGGTTCGTAAATAATTTCTGACTGAATGGAAGGAAGACATAGGGAGGGAAAGAAGAAAGGAAATTTTTGATGCATTAACTTCTGGAAGAGTAATAAAAAGAAGAAAGGCACAAAATCCAATTCTGACAATGAACAATTAAACATTTAAAATGGAGATTCGATTATTGCTTGAAAAAATTGAATCTCAGTGTATTTTTAAAATCTGTTCCATTATTGTGAATAATCCAACATGATATCATTTTCCTTCTTACAGTTTTCAGTAGACTGGGCACCCACAATGGCATTTTTGTGATAAGCAACTTTTATAAATAAGACATCCCCAAACATTTTATATTATGTTTTTCTTTAGGTCGTTTCCACCTTGTTTTCAATTTCTTCTCTTTTATATTTCCTTAACACTCCATTTTAATTTTGCTGTCCTAGGACTTTTAGATTAATATACTTAAAAATTATTGGGTTCTTTTCTATCTTGATTTATTTGAGGTCATACTCTTCTTGGAAAAACATTTGCTTCTCAAAAATTTGCATTTTATTTGTTGTATGCCCAAGACAATATATAACTTATTATAAATATGGAATTAGAGTATCCACAGAAATGCAAATATTCCTGATATCAATATATGTTGCCTTATAATTTTATCTGTTTAATAAATTAACTTGATTTTTGTTCACTGCTCTGTTTTAATTTTCTACTTTCTGCATGTGAATCAAATTAAGATAGTTTATTTGGAAGCTGTATTGTCAAGCAGCTATGGAAAGCTTTGGCTTACATTTTGAAATTTTTTTCCTTTGTCTTTGGCCAACAGCTCAACCCCTTTGGTGTCCCATCTGCTTAATACACGACAGCTATGGCATATTTCCATTTATCTGGGTCAGAAAATAAAGAGGCCTTCAAATCAGCCTGGATACTACCTACCATTGCTCTGGGTCTGATACAGTGAAAGATGTAAACTTTGTTTTTCCCAGGAATAGATGCAATTAAACCCATTACTGTGAAATGCCCCTCATTGAATTCTAGATGTTAATTAACTTTCAGAACATATAAACACCCACCTCAAAGGAATAGCATGTTGCTGTATTCTCTCATTACTTCATCACTCTTCATGTTAAGTTCTCATGATCATACCAGATGTGTTTTGTTTTTTGACTGATGTCTCTTGACTCAGATTTCCTTTGAGAGACTAAATTGATCTAGGCTAGATCTCATTTTTAGAAGTCCAAAGAATTGCATTTTTTTCTCCTGTGTAGCCAATATATCCATGAATTAGGAAAGTAACTATTTTTTTAAAACACAAAATATCAGTTCAAAATAGCACTATTACTTTTTTATTGATTTGTTAATTTGATTGCTTGTTTTCACACACCTTACATCATACCGAACAAAATTTTGAAGAAATTCAAAACAATAAATGTACAACATTATATGACACATTCAGGGCCATGGGAAAGTTAGGAGGAAGGAATAAAGTTAGTTCACAAAGAATTATTAGGAGAAGGTCTTGCCGCTCAGTGCGAGAAGTTAGGTTATAGATTCATCTCCAAACTGTCTGGTGACTAGGACCAAAATGGAGACATACTCAGTTAAAAGAGCCTTAGGATCTCCAAAAGGAGAAAATAGACCTTTCCTTTCAACAGAGTGAGAAAGAAACACTTTTCCCAGGGACCGTCATATAGGAAACACTGCTGGATATAGACAGTATCCTGAACAATAAACACAATCAATCAAACTTTTCCCAGGACCCTCATATGGGGAACACACTGGTGGATGTAGACAATGTCCTGAACAATAAACACAATTGGACATTTACTATGGGCAAGACACTGTGCTAAGTGCTTTAGGTATCTCATTCAGTTCTTTAAAATAACTATAGAGTAACTATTATTTTCCTGTTAGGAAGCTGAAGCTCTGAGGTCAAGTGACTTGTCCAGTATCACAAGTTAGGTGAGAGGAGTTGGAAACAGGCAAAATGACTTCATTGTCCTCACTCTCAATCATTTTTCTATACTATTATTCATGTCATTGTTTTTTGTTGCACTGTTTAACACAAGTCTAAGTAGAACCTAAAAATGAAGAAAAGCCATCCTAAGAGGAGATTGAAGAAGTGCAGTCTGAATATAAAATCAGCTCTCTGGGTAGGGGTGAAGTTTAGATTACCCAGAGCTGTGTTTTTAATGGTTATTAGTTTTTTGTGATGATCTAGGGGGACACTATAGACCTTGTCTTTATAAAGTTCACATATATACGATTTTAGGTAACTCACAGGCTCCTCGTCACCTAACCCCTCGTGCACAAAACTATACACAGATCTAGAGGTGGCCAGCAGACAGACAAGGCTATCAGAATTTCGTCTGATAAATCCTAAGTGTTTTACATGGGGACAGCTCTGTTGCTTTGGCTGCTGAATATGAGGGGGCGTGTCCTTTCATAAGATCTAAGTCAGAAGATACTTCACTAAATTCCAAATCCTAGCTCTGATAGTACTTCAGATATTTCCTGGGGTTGGGGGAAATGTTTGAAAACTTAAAAAAAAATAAAAATCTTTAGCAGTCCCTGCCTTATTGGGGTGTTTGACATTTGATCGTCTCACTACTTAGTTATAGTTTTTATCTGTTATGTTATTAGTAACTAATAGTTATAGTTACTAGTTATAGTATGGGTCATTTTAAGCAGTAGAATGGGTCATTTTTAGAATGGGTCATAGAACGGGTCATTTTTACAGTTGCATTCAGCTCCTCATTTCTCCTAGAGTAAATTTAAGTGTTGTGCTGTCCCCTTCATTTAGACTAGTTAACCATGGGGATAGGTGAAAACCAAACTATGAAAGTAAGCCTTTGAATATTTTAGGGAGACATATATTGATTACAGCCTCTGGAAACTGGACTAACAATACTGTAGTAATACTTTTCAAAGTCCTGATATCAGATATCCCTGTATCAGCAGTGTAACATAAGAATGCTCTGTCTGCTTAGCAGCGTCTGCCCCAATTTTATGTAATGATTATACAACCACAGATTCACACACAATTATCCTTTAGATGTTAAAGCAGAAGGGTTTGTTCTGCAACTAGGTTGACCTGGATTAGAATCCTAACTCTGCTACTATTAACTGTGTGACCATGGGGAGATTGTATAACTTCTCACGTGCCATCTGTCAAATGGGGATAATAAAGGTAACCATTGTGAAATGGTGAGCTTAGAAAAGATAATATGTGTAAAGCCCTTAACATACTGCTGGTATAATACAGAGCTAATACACTTTTAGGTTTTATTAATATTATTGTACTTAATGGTGGTGCTGTAAGCAGTGAGCATCTCTATGATTGTTGGTGTAATCCTAAAGGTCTTAAGTTACTGGAAAGCATGTGGAGAGTATGCCAGGTTCATCCTGTTTCAGCATGGCTGTCCATGTGTGTAGCACTTCTTTAGGATGTCCCCACCAGTGCTTTATCTCAAATAGCCTGTTTCTTATGGCAAAATGCTACCTAGGTGGTTCCACTTGCTCTGTTGATACTAGTAGTTCATAGCCTCTGTGCAAAGTTTTAAAAGCTTTTCTGGATCTACCTTGTTTATTTTCTTATTTGAACTCTGTGCCTTAGCTGTTGTGGATTCTTTTCCTACATGCTGTTCCTCCTCCCCTACAGATAGAAAATTTATCCCCCTAGAGTTATTTAAGAGAATAGACTAAAACACCAAGGCAATGGCAACAAAAGCCAAAATAGACAAATGGGATCTAATTAAACTTAAGAGCTTCTGCACAGCAAAAGAAGCAATCATTAGAGTGAACCGGTAACAAACAAAAATGAGAAAAAATTTTTGCAAGCTACCCATCTGACAAAGGGCTGATATCCAGAATCTAAAAAGAACTAAAACAAATTTACAAGAAAAAAATGACTTCATCAAAAAGTGGGCAAAGGATATGAATAGGCACTTTTCAAAAGTAGACATTTATTTTCAACAAACATATAAAAAAATGCTCATCATCTCTGGTCATTAGAGAAATGCAAATCAAAACCACATTGAGATACCATCTCATGCCAGTTAGAATGAAAATCATTAAAAAATCTGGAAACAACAGATGCTGGAGAGAATGTGGAGAAATAGGAATGCCTTTACACTGTTGGTGGGAATGTCAATTAGTGTAACCATTGTGGAAGACAGTGTGACGATTCCTCAAGGATCTAGAAATAGAAATTCCATTTGACCCAGCAATCCCATTACTGGGTATATACCCAGAGGAATATAAATCGTTCTGTTATAAAGACAAATGCACACGTATGTTCATAGTGGCACTGTTTACAGTAGCAAAGACTTGGAACCAACCTAAATGCCCATCAAGGATAGACTGAATAAAGAAAAGTAGCACATATACACCATGGAATACTGTGCAGCCATAAAAAAGGATGAGTTCGTGTCTTTTGCAGGGACATAGATGAATCTGGAAACTATCATTCTCAGCAGAGTGACACAAGAACAGAAAACCAAACACTGCATGTTCTCACTCATAAGTGGGTGTTGAGCAATGAGAACATATGGACACAGGGAAGGGAACATCACACACTGGGGTCTGTTTGGGGGTGGGAGACTAGGGGAGTGATAGCAGGGGGTGGTGGGGAGGTTGGGGAGGGATAACGTTAGGAAAAATACCTAATGTAGGTGAAGGGGGAATGGAGGCAGCAAACTACCATGGCATGTGTATACCTATGTAACAATCCTGCAAGATCTGCACATGTACCCCAGAACTTAAATAAAAGAGAGAGAGAGAGAGAGAGAGAGAGAGAATAGAGCAGAGCTTATTGAGGAAAGCATGCCTGGCTTTTGAACAAAGGTGTCACAGATGTGGGGTGTGGAGAAAGCATAAAGGATGATCGGAGATAGAGACAAGCAGTCATAGTAGGTAGGATCCCTTATACTTGTGTCCTTTGAAAGGGTTTTCTCATTGATTATCTTAATTGGGAGAGGAAAAGTTGGTATTCATTTTGTTAAAGAGAAAAGACTAGATTTCTTTAACATATTTCACATCAGCAGGACTTTCAGAGTATCCCTAAAAGATGCAAAATAACATTCAACTTTATTTTGAATTACTTTTATAGATATGGAAAACTTGCAGTATTCTTTCTCAAATGAAAGTACTACTTGAACTAACAATATCGATAGCATGTAAATCCAAAATTGTTATGACCTTACTTGTTTTCATGGATGCATATAGACAGGACTATGAAATGTGAGGTAGACGGTAAATGTGCCATGACAGCACATTAGTTCTGTTAGTTGATTATTTCACTCAACTGAATGTTTACATTAATTATTACTTAATCCTTTTATAAATTTTGTCTTTAACATAGAAATAATAGTAGTACCTTCTTCAGAGATTTGTGAGGATTAAATGATAAAATGCTTTTAGAATAGCGCGTGCTTCATTGGTGAGTACTTAAATGTTAGCTATCATGATTATGAGTCTTACAAGAATCTTATTCAGATTCTTAGGCCAGTATTCTGAATTCATTATCAAACACATTTTGACATTTCATGATATCTGAGAATGATTCTCCACGTACAAGAGTTCTGTTGTAGATTAATTTGTTAGAGATATTGAAAAGGTTCATTATTTTTAGTGTAAACTTCTAAGGTAACATTGACTTCACTACTTTACAACTTGATTAAGCATTGTTTAACTTTTCAGTCAGGAAAAATCAATTCCCTTTCAAAAGATGAATATCTCATTTTCAAATTTGCACTGAATCACTCTTTGGCATATAAAATTTTATCTTTCAAATCTGTTTTGCAGATGTAGAGTCTGGTGCTTTTAAATTTGGTTGGTTGAGTGAAAAATTTGTATATGTATCATACTTCAGAAGCATTAAAATTAAGGAATAATAGCTGTAATTATGTTAAACTTTATCAGTTGTTTGGGAAACAAACTTCTGCACCTTAAGCACCTGCATATACCCAGGGAGAAGCTGGTCCAGAAACCCTAGTGAGCCCTGGCAGCACTCATAGTAAAGGGGTGGATAGAGACAGATTTCTGTAAGATTTGTCATATCCACTTTATCCTATGCTGACCATTGTAATCTCTTTGCTCTGTTCCCAAATATCCTATCTTCCACCTCCACCTATGCTTTGCTCTTTTCAGAAGGTAGTAATATGGCATTACTTCTTTTTTTTTTAAAATTTTTTAATATATATATATATTTTTTTTTCTTTTTTTTTTTTCAAGACGGGGTTTCACCATGTTTGTCAGGCTGGTCTTGAACTCCTGACCTCAGATGATCCGCCCATCTTGGCCTCCAAAGTGCTTGGATTATAGGCGTGAGCCACCACGCCCGGCCATGGCATTACTTCTTAACATAAATAAAACAATCATGTGAAATTACAGACATACTACATCTTTGTCCACTTATTTTTTTTTGGCAACAGAGTCTCACTCTGTGGCTCAGGCTGGAGTGCAGTTGTGTGATCTTGGCTCACTGCAACCTCTGCCTCCCGGGTTCAAGCGATTCTCCTGCCTCAGTGTCCCGAGTAGCTGAACATGTCATGCTAATTTTTAGTAGAGATGGAGTTTCACCATGTTGTTCAGGCTGGTCTCAAACTCCTGACCTCGTGATCCGCCCACCTCGGCCTCCCAAAGTGCTGAGATTACAGACTGAGCCACGTTGCCCAGCCTCTTTGTCCATATTTTAAGGCCAAATCCACATACAATTTTTTTTATTTCAATACATGTTTTAAGAGTAATTAATTAGTGGAATAGAGCTGAGTGACTTGTTTTATGCCCCCAGGTGGATTCATTGTGAGTTTCCCACTCCCCAATCAAGTACAACATAGAAATGCAGTTGGAGAATTACAGAATTCTTCTGTTGTTCTCAGTGCCCTTTTGAGACGAGTGGAGTTCTGTTAGTGACTTCTTTCTTTTCATTTCCAGTTGGTCAGAAATACATACTATTAGAAGTTCTAGATCTTTACTATTTTCATTTCATTTTTTAGTGTCTTTCTGTCTTCTCTAATTGTCCATTTATGTGAAAAACAGCATCTTTCTGCTCTCCATCCAGTACCTTTGTCTGGGACACTGTCTTCATTCCTTTTTAGCCCCATACTCTGTAGCCACTGTCAAGCTCTGTTACTGGAGCATCAGTCTAGGCTGACTCTGGGGCACACTGTTTGGGTTTCTGCCCTGCCCAACATAATCCCAAACTCCATAGTGGGATTATCTGTTGCCTTTCCAAGGTTTACAGAGTACTGTGCATAATCTCTAATGGCTTGCACTGTTTTTCCCAATCTAGTACTAGCCAATTTCCATCATCATCTCCAGATAAGTATGCACCTCCCCCTACTTCTATCCCTCGAGTTGTAACTATATCGGATATCAGATTATTTACCATTCCTTTCAAGACCTTTTGCTCTTGATTTTCATTTTGCCATAAACTCCTTCCTTCAAATCTACCTTACAACCCTTCGTATCATTTAGGAGCCAAATCGAATGTTACCTTCTTTCCCTACCCTGACTTCCTCAATTCCATTCCTCTTTGTCTTGACCAGGTTTTATTGATTCCCATCTGTACTTAAATAGTGTTTTAGGCTTGAACACTCTTCCTCTGCTATATCTCTTCCTTGTCGTTTTCCACTCCTAATACCATAGACTTCCGCCCTTATCATTCTACTGACATTGCTCTTACAGAAGTCATCTGTGAGCTCTTGTCTACTAAATCCTGTGAAGGCCATTCAGTCCTCTTTTTACTTAACGTCACTTTGGAATTTGACACTCATGATGACACCTTCTTTTTAAAAGCGTTCTCTTTTGGCTTCCTAACCCTCTCCTCGTACCCCTTTCTGATCTCCTGCCTTTCTGATCTCCTTTTCCTTTTTGCAGCCTGTTCTCTCAGTGTCTGTTCCAGGAGGGTAAGCCTTTTGCTGTCCCCATGATTTCATATCTCTGTCTACATTCTAACGATTGCTAATTGTATTTCTTTCATCCAGACCCTGTACAACAAGATTCTCCACTTGGATGTCACACAACTCTTTGAATCTTAATCTGCTATTGCTACTTCTATCAAAATTATTACCTTTTACCTTATACTACATCTTCCACAGCTCTGCTTCACTGAATATTACAACTCTAGCCCACCTCAAAGTAATGTTTTCTCCTCACTTTCCCCATTCCATTGCCTTAGAACAGGCCTTATCTTTCACTTGGACTGTCTAACCAACAGACTTGTCCCCTCCAGTCTTCCCTACTGCCATCCAAGTGATTTTCTAAAACACAAGTCTGATTTGTGACCTAAGTCACTCTTCTATTTAGTGGCTTCACAGTCTCCTAGAATATAAATCCTATAATCTCAATACATCTCACAGGATACCCTTTGCAATCTAGTACTTGCCAATATTTTTATGATCTCATCTTCTACTTATGCCTACTGTGCACTTTATCCTCTTGTCAAAGCAAACTACTTTTTGTTCCTATATAGACTCTGCATTTTCAAGCCCCCTCATCTTTGCATGTTTTATACCAATTTCTAGGTTGCACTCCCCACTCCCACACCTCTTTCCACTTCCATCCCCATCTCTAATCTGTACATTTCACCCACAGAATCTCAGCTCTCCCCAAAAGTCACACCTCTATAGAATCCTTCCTAGATCCTTCCCAGTGAAATACCTTTTTTTCTGCGTGACTACCTCATGATATGATGGCATGTTATATGGGGAACATATAATTTTCCCCATTAGATTAAATGTTCTTGGAAAACAGACACTTTTTATCTCCATGTATCCACCAAGGTACCTGGTTTATGGAAAGTATTTCATTTATATTTATTGAATTGTACTTCTATGGCTTATGCTTATAAAACATTTTTACCAGCTACCTTGTGATTTCTGTTAAGGCAGAAGCCCTATTGTTGTTGTTGTTGTTTTTTGTTGAGACTGAGTCTGACTCTATTGCCAGGAGCAGTGGTGTGATCTTGGATTGCCCCAACCTCTTCCTCCTGGGTTCAAGCTATTCTCATGCCTCAGCCTCCTCAGTAGCTAGAATTATGGGGCACACCACCACACCTGGCTAATTTTTGTATTTTTAGTAGAGATGGGATTTTACCATGTTGGCAAAAGCTCTATTCTATTCATCCCTGTTTCTTCAGGGCCAGGAACAGCGTTCATGACTTAAAAGTTAGTTGAAACAGATTATTTTGAGGAACATTTCAGGAGAACTTAATATGGTAGTATTAAAGATCAATAGGTAGATACTAAGATAAATATAATATACATCTTGTATGTGATTTTAATTTGTGAAAAGCCTATTATTTTTACAAAACTATGCTAGATGTTAAGAAAATAAAGGAAGTGAAAACAGGTTAACTGTTTGGAATATGTTAATTTGGCATTTGGAAGGTGTATGAAATTCTCTATGGATTATTTTGAAATAAATATGAAGCATCTTTGCAATAACTCTAAGCAGAATAGTCCTTAGCATCTACACCTGAGGGTGTTATCTTAGAACATGGTACTATATTTTTTAGTGAACTTCATGATAGGCTAAATTAAAAGAGGTTAGAGGGGAAAAAAGGAACCCAGTCACCTCAACATAATAGGATGTATTATGAGTTCTCTTCCCTGCCCTCCTCTTCCTTGCTCCCTCCCCCTTAACTTCCTTTTTCCCCCCTACCCTCCCTACTATATTTAAGGTTACTTATTTTTTTTATTTTCATTTTTTAAGAGATGGGAGTTACTCTGTTGTCCGTGCTGGAGTTCAGTAGCGCCATCATAGCTTACTGCAGTCTTGAACTCCTGGGCTCAAGTGATCCTCCCGCATCAGCCTCCCAAGTAGCTGGGACTACAGGCACATATTACTACACCTGGCTGATGTTTACTTTCATTTTTTTAAGATAAGGTCTTGCTGTGTTGCTCATGCTGATCCTGAACTCCTGGCCTCAAGTGATGCTCCTGCCTCAGCCTCCCAAGTACCTGGGGTTATGGGTGTGAGTCACTATGCCCAGCTAGATCACTGATTGAGCTATAGAGATGAACATATAATACATTGAGACATAGAGGTGAATACATACATACGTACTTACGTACATACGCAAACACACACACATGAATACATATTTAATATAAATGAATATATGAACACATATGTATATAAGTATGTATACATAATATATATGTTTATGTATCTCTGTATATCCTATTTGTGCACCAGCTTTTAAGTTGGCGAACGTTTGACATCTGGTAGAGGATTTTAATTTAATCTTGGTTGAAAGCTGTTGAGTACTATTTTATTTGCAGTGGTTAAGGAGGTCACTTGGACTAGAACTCTGTATAATGTAGGATTCTTTCCTTCTTAATCCACTAACAAACTGATTTTGCTTGCTCCTTAATTTATTTTAATTTTTTATTTATGGAGACAGGGTCTCTCTCTGCTGCCCAGGTTGGAGTGCAGTGATGCAATCTTGGCTCACTGCAGCCTCTGCCTCCTAGGTTCAAGTGATTCTTGTGTGCCTCAGCCTCCCAAGTAGCTGGGATTACAGGTACTCGGGATTAGAGCCACCATGCCCAGCTAATTTTTGTATTTTTCTAGAGACAGGGTGTCGCCATGTTGCCCAAGCTGGTCTTGAATACCTGGACTCAAGTGATCCACCTGTCTTGGGCTCACAAAATGCTGGGATTATGGACATGAGCCACTGTGCCCAGCTTCTTGCTGCTTGATTTAGTGAAATAAAAGATTTTGCAAGTGCTTTATAAAGAGCTTTAGAGGTATTTGGTTTATAAGAGCAGAGTGTAAATTTTGTCTGAGAAGAATGTTGGTATGTATTTTCTTTTTTATTGCATTTTAGGTTTTGGGGTACATGTGAAGAACATGCAAGATTGTTGCATAGGTACACACATGGCAGTGTGATTTGCTGCCTTCCTCCCCATCACCTGTATCTGGCATTTCTCCCCATGCTATCTCTCCCCAACTCACCACCCCCCGCTGTGCCTCCCCTATTTCCCCCCGACAGACCCCAGTGTGTGTTGCTCCCATCCCTGTGTCCATGTGTTCTCATTGTTCAACACCCACCTATGAGTGAGAATACACGGTGTTTGGTTTTCTGTTCTTGTGTCAGTTTGCTGAGAATGATAGTCTCCAGGTTCATCCATGTCCCTGCAAAGGACACGAACTCATCGTTTTTGATGGCTGCATAATACTCCATGGTGTATATGTGCCACATTTTCCTTGTCCAGTCTATCATCCATGGGCATTTGGGTTGGTTCCAGGTCTTTGCTATTGTAAACTGTGCTGCAATGAACATTTGTGTGCATGTGTCCTTATAGTAGAATGATTTATAATCCTTTGGATATATACCCAGTAATGGGATTGCTGGGTCAAATGGAATTTCTATTTCCAGATCCTTGAGGAATCGCCACACTGTCTTCCACAATGGTTGAACTAATTTACACTCCCACCAACAGTGTAAAAGTGTTCCTATTTCTCTACATCCTGTCCAGCATCTGTTGTCTCCAGATTTTTTAATGATTTTCATTCTAACTGGCGTGAGATGGTATCTCAATGTGGTTTTGATTTACATTTCTCTAATGACCAGAGATGATGAGCATTTTTTCATATGTTTGTTGAAAATAAATGTCTTCTTTTGAAAAGTGCCTATTCATATCCTTTGCCCACTTTTTGATGAAGTTGTTTGTTTTTTTCTTGTAAATTTGTTTTAGTTCTTTGTAGATTCTGGATATCAGCCCTTTGTCAGATGGGTACACTGCAAAATTTTTCCCATTCTGTTGGTCGCCAATTCACTCTAATGACTGTTTCTTTTGCTGTGCAGAAGCTGTGGAGTTTGATTAGGTCCCATGTGTCCATTTTGGGTTTTGTTGCCAATGCTTTTGGTGTTTTGGTCATGAAGTCCTTGCCTACGCCTGTGTCCTGAATGGTTTTGTCTAGATTGTCTTTTAGGGTTTTTATGATGTTAGGTCTTATATTTAAGTCTTTAATCGATCTGGAGTTAATTTTAGTGTAAGGTGTCAGGAAGGGGTCAGGAAGCAGTTTCTGCTTTCTGCACATGGCTAACCAGTTTTCCCAACAACATTTATTAAACAGGGAATCCTTTCCCCATTGCTTGTATTTGTCAGGTTTGTCAAAGATCGGATGGTTGTAGATGTGTTGTGTTGCCTCGGAGGCCTCTGTTCTGTTCCATTGGTCTATATCTTTGTTTTGGTACAAGTACCATGCAGTTTTGATTGCTGTAGCTTTGTAGTATAGTTTGAAGTCCAGTAGTGTGATGCCTCCTGCTTTGTTCTTTTTGCTTAGAATTGACTTGGCTATGCAGGCTCTCTTTTGGTTCCATATGAAGTTTAAGGTGTTTTTTTCTGTAAAGAAGGTCATTGGTAGCTTGATGGAGATAGCGTTGAATCTGTATATTACTTTGGACAGTATGGTCATTTTCACGATATTGATTCTTCCTAACCATGAACATGGAATGTTTCTCCATCTGTTTGTGTCCTCTCGTATTTCGTTGAGCAGTGGTTTGTAGTTCTCCTTGAAGAGGTCCTTTACGTTCCTTGTTAGTTGTATTCCTAGGTGTTTTATTCTCTTTGTACCAGTTGTGAATGGCAGTTCATTCTTTATTTGGCTGTCTTTAAGTCTGTTATTGGTGTATAGGAATGCTTGTGATTTTTGCACATTGATTTTTGTATCCTGAGACTTTGCTGAAGTTGCTTGGAGATTTTGGGCTGAGACAATGGGATCTTCTAGATGTGCAATCATGTTGTCTGCAAATAGAGACAATTTGACTTCCTCCTTTCTTATTTGAATACTCTTTATTTCTTTTTCTTACCTGGTTGCTCTGGCTAGAACTTCCAGTACTATATTGAATAGGAGTGGTGAGAGAGGGCATCTTTGTCTAGTGCCAGATTTCAAAGGGAATGCTTCTAGTTTTTGCCCATTCAGTATGATATTGGCTGTAGATTTGTCGTAAGTAGCTTTTATTATTTTGATATATGTTCTGTCAATACCTAGTTTATGAGGGTTTTTAGCATAAAGGGCTGTTGAATTTTGTCAAAGGCCTTCTCTGCATCAATTGAGATAATCATGTGGTTTTCGTCTTTGGTTCTGTTGATGTGGTGAATTATGTTTATAGATTTGCGTATGTTGAACCAGCCTTGCATCCCCGGGATGAATCCTACTTGATCATGGTGGATAAGCTTTTTGATGTGCTGTTGCAATTGGTTTGCCAGTATTTTATTGCAGACTTTTGCAGCTATGTTCATCACGGATATTGGCCTAAAGTTTTCTTTTCTTGCTGAGTCTCTGCCGGGTTTTGGTATCAGGATGATGTTGGTCTCATAAAATGATTTGGGAAGGATTCCCTCTTTTTGGATTGTTTGGAATAGTTTCGGAAGGAATGGTACCAGCTCCTCTTTGTATGTCTGGCAGAATTCAGCTGTGAACCCATCTGGACCTGGTCCTTTTTTGGGTGGTTTGGCTCTTAATTGCTGCCTCAACTTCAGCCCTTGTTATTGGTCTATTCAGGGTTTTGACTTCTTCCTGGTTTAGGCTTGGGAGGATGCAAGTGTCCAGGAGTTTATCCATTTCTTCCAGGTTTACTAGTTTATGTGCATAGAGTTGTTTGTAATAATCTCTGATTATGGTTTGTATTTCTGCGGAATCTGTGGTGATATCCTCTTTATCATTTTTTATTGCATCTATTTGATTCTTCTCTCTCTTCTTTTTTATTAATCTGGCTAGTGGTCTGTCTATTTTGTTGATCTTTTCGAAAAACCAGCTCCTGGATTTATTGATTTTTTGAAGGGTTTTTTGTGTCTCTGTCTCCTTAAGTTCTGCTCTGATCTTAGTTATTTCTTGTCTTCTGCTAGGTTTTGAGTTTTTTTGATCTTGTTCCTCTAGCTCTTTCAATTTCGATGATAGGGTGTCGATTTTAGATGGCTCCTTGCTTCTCATGTGGGCATTTATTGCTATATATTTTCCTCTAGAGACTGCTTTGAATATGTCCCAGAGATTCTGGTATGTTGTCTCTTTGTTCTCGTTGGTTTCGAAGAACATCTTTATTTCTGCCTTCATTTCATTGTTTATCCAGTCAACATTCAAGAGCCAGTTGTTCAGTTTCCATGAAGCTGTGCGGTTCTGAGTTAGTTTCTGAATTCTGAGTTCTAACTTGATTGCACTGTGGTCTGAGAGACTGCTTGTTATGATTTCCATTCTTTTTCAGTTGCTGAGGAGTTATTTACTTTCAATTATGTAGTCAATTTTAGAGTAGGTGCAATGTGGTGCTGAGAAGAATGTATATTCTGTGGATATGGGGTGGAGAGTTCTGTAAATGTCTATTAGGTTTGCTTGGTTGAAGTCTGAGTTCAAGTCCTGGATATGCTTGTTAATTTTCTGTCTTGTTGATCTGTGTAATATTGACAATGGGGTGTTAAAGTCTCCCACTATTGTTGTGTGGGAGTCTAAGTTTCTTTGTAAGTCATTAGGAACTTGCCTTGTGTATCCGGGTGCTCCTGTATTGGGTGTGTATATATTTAGGATCTTTAGTTCTTCTTGTTGCATTGATCCTTTTACCATTATGTAGTGTCCTTCTTTGTCTCTTTTGATCTTTGTTGGTTTAAAGTCTATTTTATCAGAGATGAGAATTGCAACTCCTGCTTTTTTTTTGCTCTCCATTTGCTTAGTAAATCTTCCTCCATCCCTTTATTTTGAGCCTTTGTGTATCCTTGCATGTGAGATGGGTTTCCTGGATACAGCACACTGATGGGTTTTGGCTTTTTATCCAGTTTGCCAGTCTGTGTCTTTTGATTGGGGCATTTAGCCCTTTTATGTTTAGGGTTAATATTGTTATGTGTGAATTTGATGCTGCCATTTTGATAGTAGCTGGCTGTTTTGCCCGTTAATTGATGCAGTTTCTTCATTGTGTTGATGCTCTTTATCATTTGGTATGTTTTTGGAGTGACTGGTACTGGTTGTTCCTTTGTATGTTTAGTGCCTCTTTCAGAAGCTCTTGTAAAGCAGGCCTGGTGGTGATGAAATCTCTGAGTATTTGTTTGTTCGCAAGGATATTATTTTTCCTTCACTTACGAAGCTTAGTTTGGCTGGACATGAAATTCTGGGTTGAAAGTTCTTTTCTTTAAGGATGTTGAATATTGGCCCCACTCTCTTCTGGCCTGTAGGGTTTCTGCTGAGAGATCTGCTGTCAGTCTGATGGGCTTCCCTTTGTTGGTATGCCGACCTTTCTCTCTGGCTGCCCTTACCATTTTCTCCTTCATTTCAGCCCTGGTGAATCTGACGATTATGTGCCTTTGGGTTGTTCTTCTTGAGGAATATCTTTATGGTGTTCTCTGTATTTCCTGGACTTGAATATTGGCCTGCCTTGATAGGGTGGAGAAGTTTTCCTAGATAATATCCTGAAAAGTATTTTCCAGCTTGGATTCATTCTCTTCATCACATTCAGGTACACCTATCAAACGTAGGTTAGGTCTTTTCACATAGTCCCATATTTCTTGGAGACTTTATTCATTCCTTTTTACCCTTTTTTCTCTAATTTTGCCTTCTCGTTTTATTTCATTTAGTTGATCTTCAACCTCTAATATCCTTTCTTCTACTCGGTCAGTTCGGCTGTTGGAAGTTGTGTATGCTTCACAAAGTTCTTGTGTTGTGTTTTTCAGCTCCATCAATTCACTTACATTCCTTTCTAAGTTGTTTATTTTTGTTAGCAGTTCGTCAAATCTTTTTTCAAGGTTCTTAAGTTTCTTTGCATTGGGTTAGAACATGTTCTTTTAGCTCACAGAAGTTTCTTATTACCCACCTTCTGAAGCCTGGTTCTGTTAATTCATCACACTCATTCTCCATCCAGCCTTGTTCCCTTGCTGGTGAGGAGTTGTGATCCCATGTAGGAGGAGAGGCATTCTGATTTCGGGTGTTTTCATTCTTATTGCGCTGGTTTATTCCCATATTTGTGGAGTTATCCACCTGTCGTCTTTGTTGTTGTGGGCTTTCAGATGGGGTCTCTAAGTGGATGTCCAGTTTGTTGATGAGGAAGTTATTTCTTTCTTAGTTTCCTTCTAACAGTCTGGCCCTGTTTTGTAGGACTGCTGAGGTCCACTCCAGGCCCTGCTTTCCTGGGGATCACCTGCAGCAGCTGCAGAACAGTAAGGGTTGCTGCCAGTTTCTTCTTCTGCTATCTTTGCCCCAGAAGGATACCCGCCAGATGTCAGTCTGAGCTCTCCTTTATGAGGTGACTCTTTGGATATACGGGGGTCAGGGAGCTGCTTGAGGAGACAGTCTGTCCTTTATAGGAGCTGAAGTGCTTAGCTGTGAGCTCCGATTGTTCATTCAGTGCTGCTGGTCAGGTACGTAAGTCTGCTGCAGCAGAACTCAGAAACTCCCCCTTTTTTTTCCCCCAGGTGCTCTGTCCCAGGGAGTTAGGGCTTTATTTATGAGTTTCTGTTGTGCTGCTGCCTTTTTGCAGGGCTGCCCATCCCAGCGAGGAGGCAGTCTAGTCACTGTCTGCCTGCAGAGACTTTGCTGAGCTGCTGTGGGCTCTGCCCAGCTGCCGTGTGAACTTCCCTGCAGTCCTGTTTATACAGGTGTAGTTAGAACTGCCTGGGGAAAGGCGACCCACCTCTATAATGGCGGACTGTCTGTGTAATGGCGGGCTGCCTCGGCAATGGCAAACTACCTCTGTAGTGGTGGACTGCCTCGGTAATGGTGGACACCCCTCCCCCACAGAACTGGACTGTCCTGGGTTCAGCTGTGCTTGCTGTGAAATTCTCAATCCAGAACATTTCCGATTGCTGTTTTTTTGTAGGGGTGGGGCCAGCCGAGCCTGATCACCTGGCTCCCTGCCTTGGAGCCTTTTTTTGTTTGTTTTGTTTTTAGTTGAACAGTCGACTGTCTCCCAGGTGTTCCAGTCGCCTGTTGAAAAGGCGCTGGGATCTGTGTGATTTCCCTTGCAGCGATCCTCTGCACTGGCTGAAACAGCGGCGCTGAGATTCGTGGCGCTTTTTTGCCCGGAAATCTCCTGGCCTGGCTTCCTGTTTCATTCCCCGTTTTAATCAGATAAATGGGCAACTCTGCCTTCCCAGAGCTCCAGTCGCCAGCTAAAACGGCGCCCGGATCCGTGTATTTTGTGTGGAGAACCACCGCGCTGTGGCACTGGCAAAACAGCCGCACCGGTCATACCAGTTGCGTCTGCCATACAAGCATGCTGGCAACCCGTGGGGCTTCTCTTCCTGGAAATCTCCTGGTCTGTGGGCAATAAAAATCTGTCTGGAAATACGGCATCCACTCACCCTCTGTGCCTTCACTGGCAGCTGCAATCCTGAGCTGCTCCTAATTGGTCATCTTTGATCCCTGTCATCTATCTATATTTAAATATTTAGATAGTTTAATAGTAAAAGGATGGAAAGAGAATACTATATGTATGTAAAATATATGTATTGTATAGTTATACTTAGTATATCTAGCTATTTTACTATAGACATAATTATATTTATGTATAATAAAGATTTAAATTGGTTAATAGTAAAAGGGTGGAAAGAGTACAATGCAAATAATTTTTTAAAAACCTGGAGTGACCATATTGTTAGACAAAATGGACTTCAAAACAAGGAATTTAACTGGAGCCAAATAGGAAAGTTTTATAATGATAAAGAGTCACCTGATCACAAGATGTAACAATCCTAAATGCATATGCCCCTAATAACAGAGTTTCAAAATGTGAAAGCAAACTTATAGAAATAAAAGGTGAAATGGCAAATGCATACTTAAAGCTGTGCACTTCAGGAATTCTCAGTAACTGATAGAAAAGTAGACAACACATGCCCCTGCTAAAATTAGTAAGTATGCAGAAGACCTGAAAAACCTTCTCACCAGCCTGAGTTGATTAATATTTTTAGAGCACGTAACTGAACAGCAACTGAATGTACATTCTTTTCAAGTGCACATTGTACATTCATTGAGACAGATTGTATTCTGGGGCATAAAAAACTGAACAAATGTAAAATGGCTGAAATCATACAAAGTGTCTACAGTATCCAAAAATAAAATAAGCAATCAATAACAGAAATGTATCTGGAAATATATCTTTTCTTAAATATTTAAATACAAAGGAATACACTTCTAAGTAATCCATGAGTCAAAAACAAAACAAAAACAAAAACACAAGTGATATTAGAATTGTACATTAAATCCAGCAAATATGAAGACACAACATATCAAAATTAATGCTATTCAGCAAAAACAGATCATAGAAGGAAAATGTAGCAGCAACTGCGTGTCTTAATAGAAAAACAGAAGGACCCCAAATCAGGTACCCAAGATTCAACCTTGAGAGAGAGAGAGAGAGAGAGAGAGAGAGAGAGAGAGAGAGAGAGAGAGAGAGAGAGGGAGGGAGAGAGAGAGGAAAAAATTAAATCCAAAGTAGGCAGAAGAACGAAAATAATAAAAATGAAAGAGCAGATGAATAAAATTGAAATTAAAAACCAAAACAATTGGTTCTTTGAGAAGACAAATCAAATTGATAAATGTCTAGTTGTACTGATAATAATTTAAAAAAGGAGGCAGAGTGTGATGGCTCACCCCTGTAATCCCAGATCTTTGGGAGGCTGAGGCAGGCGGATCACTTGAGGTCAGGAGTTCAAGATCAGCCTGGCCAATATGGTGAAACTCCCTCTCTACTAAAAATACAAAAATTAGCGGGGCATAGTGGCTCATCCCTGTAATCCCAGTTACTTGGGAGGCAGAGGCAGGAGAATCACTTGAACATGGGAGGCGGAGGTTGCAGTGAGCTAAGATTGCACCACTGTACTCCAGCCTGCGCAACAGAGTGAGTCTTTGTCTCAAAAAAAAAAAAAAAAGTGGGAAGGAATTGCAGGCCCTATGAGACACTCATGTCTTGAATGAAGGAGGTAACATCATTGTAGAGCTTAATAACATTGAAAGATAATAGGAAGTTTTATGAATTATTTTATACAAATATATTTGATAACGTAGATGAAATGGACAAATTTCCTTGAAAGACACAAATTATGAAAGATCATTCATAAGACACCAGTAATTGAGACATTCCTGTCCTAGGAATCTAGGGCAGGAAAAAAGGATATATAATTAAAAACCTTTCCACTAAGAAAACTCTAGATGGCCTCACTGTTGAATTCTACTTTAAGAAAAAAATACCAATTCTATACAAACTCTTCCAGAAACTAAAAGAAGAAACAAATTCCAACTTATTTTATAAGGCCAACATTACCCTGATGTGATGTGATGCCTAACCCAAAGTCACTTCAGAAAAAGAAAACTGTAGACTATAGTCCCAGTGAACTGAAATAAAAATCCTTAGCAAAAACATCAGGAAATTCAAACTAGCAGTTTATTAAAAGATTAATAAGTCATATTTAAATTAAGATTGTAAAGAAGGATTGAAAGGATTGAAAATCAGGCAATATAATGCACAGACTTAAAAAAGAGAAAAGATATATCATCATCTCAGTTGATATAAAATAAGCATTTGAAAAAATCCAACATCCATTCATGATAAAAACTCTCAGCAAACTAGGAATAGAATGGAATTTCTTCATTCTGTTAAAGGGCATCTGTGAAAAACCTACAGGGTCAGGTTGAGTACCCATTATTCAAAATGCTTGGGCCCAGAAGTATTTTGGGTTTTTGAATTTTTCAAATTGTGGAATATTTGCAGTATGTAATGAGATGTCTTGAGGTGGGACCCAAGTCTGAGTACAAAATGCACTTATGTTTCATAATACATTATATAACCTGAAGGTAATTTTATGTAATATTTGAAAAAAATTTGTGCATGAAACAGTGTGTGTACCTAGAACCATTAGAAAGCAAAAGTGTCATTGTTTCAGTTATGCATGGGGAGAATTATAGTGTTTTGGCATCACCATCGTTCCTGACTTTGAATTTATATGTCACTAATAAGCATTTTCTTATGCTTATTCATACATAAGTACTTAACAGTGAAAAATATGACATATCATTAATACAGTTAAAAAAAAATAATGTGTTCAGGTTAGCTAGGCAGCACAGTAGCATCACCAGAAGACGTGTATCAAACTGTTATACAATAGCAACAACAAACAATGGCAGGCTGAATGAACTGTGTGTTGTGTACATGCATTTTGATTGAGACCCATCACATGAAGTCAGGTATGGAATTTTCCCTTGTGGTGTCATGTTAGTGCTAATTTCACATTTTGGAGCACTTTGGATTTTGGATGTTTCAATTAGGGATGTTCAATCTGTAATACACTTAATGGAAAAAGGCTGAATACTTTCCCCTATGCTTGAGAAAAAAGCAATGATGTCAGCTCTCATTATTTCTATATACTGGAATTGCCAGCCAGTGCAGTAAGACACATAAATGGAAGGCTTACTGATTGGAAAGAAGAAATAAAATTGTCTCTTTAATAGAGACCACGTAATCATCTGTATAGAAAATCTCAGCCAGTAACAGTGGCTTGCATCTGTAATCCCAGTGCTTTGGTAGACTAAGGTGGGAGGATTGCTTGAGGCTAGGAGTTCCAGACCAGCCTGAGCAACATACAGTGAGACCTTATATCTACAAAAAAAAAAAAAAAAAACAAAAATTAGTCAGGCATGTTGCCATGTGCCTGTTGCCCTAGCTGCTTGGGTGGATGAGGTGCGAGGATTGCTTGAACCTAGACGTTCAGGTTACAGTGAGCTAAGATCACACCACTGTACTGTAGCCTGGGCAATATAGAGCAAGAACCTGTCTCTTAAAAGAAAAAAAGAAAGGGAGGAAGGGAGGGAGGGAAAGAAGGAAAGAAGAAGAGAAAGAGGTAAAAAAGAAAGGAGGGGGCCAAGAAGGAAGGCAGGAATTAGAGATAAAATCTCAAGAATCTACAAAAATGCTGTTAGAACTAATAAGTGAGTTTAGCAAGGTCACAGGATGCAAGGTCAATAATTATGAGTCAGTTTTATTTCTATTGACTAGCAACAAACAATTATTAAAATTTTGAAAATAATACCAGTCATTAACAGCATAATATGAAATCTGACAATACATGTATGTAGTATTTGTACACTGAAAACCATACATTTCTGAGAAAAATAAAAGATATATGTAAATAAGAAGATATACTGTATTCATGGATCAGAAGAGTCAACAGTATTAAGATTACACTTCTTCCCAAATTAATGCTTAGATGTAATGTAATCTCAATCAAATTCTGGTAGGATGTTTGGGGATAGAAATTAGATAAGCTGATTCTAAAATTCATCTGGAAATACAAACAACATGGAATAGCCCAAACAATTTTGAAAAAGTACAAAACTAGAGAACTTACTTTACTCAGGTCATACATTGTAATTACACATATTAACATTTATTTCTTTTATAAGAAGAGCTCCTTGAGAGCAAGGATTTTGTTTTTGTTTTGTTTAATCTTTGTATGCCTAGGGCTTTTACCATTTCTTGAACATAGTAGAAACATGAAATACTAGGCCCTCAATAAATGCTACATAGTAGAAAGAAATACTAGGCCCTCAATAAATGCTGCCTGAATGAAAGAAATAATTTCACTTTCTATCCAAGCATTTTAGAAATCAACTTTGTTGAGGTTTAATCTATATACACTGAAGGACAATTGAATGTTAAATGTATAGATTTTGAATAGCCACCACTTTCTGTGAAGCTGTCAAATATTTATGTTATATTCTAAATGAAATTTTGGGGGTTTTGTTTATAAATTACTTTTACAAGTCGTGTTCTCAGCTTTATTTGGAAACATAATTGCTTAACATTACTAAAACTCAGTTTTCAGAGCTGTCAAACCCAGTGCCTGACATAATGTTAAGATTGCACTAACAGAATTTTATTAACTAGTGACTAGCAAAATGTAAGCTCAAAAAAGGGCTGGGAAACAGTACACAGGAATAATAGAGAGGCACTTTGTAACTCCAGGATTTAAAGCAACCTACTGAAGAGCAAGGGAACAGAACCCCAGTGTTACAAGACACCTTGACATCTAGAAACTACCAGAATTGTAACAGATATTACTAGCGGCATACTCCACCATACATTCTCCTCAAATTCTGTATTTTCCAGCTTCTCTTGCAGTTAGATGCGATTAAAAGTAGCAGCTATGTTTTGACCAATGAAATGTAATGAAAGGATAGTGTGGAACTTTGAGGAAGTCTCCAAAAGAAGGTTACAGACCCTTTTCACGCCTTCCTTTTTGCTCTTTCCTCTGCCAGTAGTGTTGATATGATGACTGCACACAAACAGCATCTTGTCAGAGCAACAAAATTGAAGGTACCCTGGTCCTTGACTCTGGAACCACCAAACCAGCTATGGAGTAACTAAGTCTAGATTTTTCTTAATGAGAGAGAAGTAGATTTATTGATATTTGTCACATATATATATGTATATTATATGTATAATTATGTTACATTTATTGGAGTCTAACATACTTAAAATTTGCCTTTTTACATGTGTAGGTCTACGTGATTTGACAAATGAATGGTTGTGTCACTCCAAAAACTTCCTTTTTGATGCCCGTTTATAGAAACCCTTCCATCCCCACCTTTAACCTTTGGCAACTATTGGCATATTTTTTATCCCTATTTTATAACATGTTCAGAATGTTAATATAACTGGAATTATATCATATGTAGCCTTTTGAGTGTGGCTTTTTTAAGCATAATGTATTTGAGTTGTTATATGTGTCAGTGCTCTATTACTTTTTATTGGTGAATAAAATTTCACTCTATGGATGTACCACTATTTTTTAATGTATTAGCAGAATGAAGATTTGGGGTTGTTTCCAGTTTGAGGTAACTGTGACCAAAGCTGCTGCTGTTGTTAGTTTTTTAAAAAATAAATTTTCATTTCTCTTAGATAACACTTAGAAATGACGTTGCTGGTCATATGTGAAGTATATGTTTAACTTTATAAAAAATGTTTTCCGAAGTTGCATTTCCACTTTGCATTCCCACAAGCAATGTATGCACATTCCAATTGCTCCATATCCTGATCAGCACTAGGTATCAATAGTTTTTTTTTTAAAAGCCATTCTCATAGGTTTGTAGTAATAGTGTCTTGTGATTTTACTTTGGATTTCTGAAATGACTAGTGATGTTAAGGATCTTTTCATATACTATTTATCATCTATTTCTCTTCCTTGATGAGCTATTTGTAAAAATCTTTTGCCCATTTTAAATATTGGATTATTTTTCTTGTTGCTGAATTTTGGGAGCTTTTTAGATATTCTGATTACAAGTAAACACAAGTGTGGGTTTTTAAGAAGAGCCTGGCATTCTTGATTTCTCTACCTTGCTGCGGCTTTCACCATGTTATCTCTTTGCACTTGCCCGCTCCTCTTCTGCTTTTCACTATGCAGGCATGAGGTGTTCACCAGGACCCAAGCAGATGCTGGCACCATGCTTCTTGTACTTCTTAGCCTGCAGAACTATAAACTAGATAAACCTCTTTTCTCCCAGGCACACACATTTGTTATAGCAACACAAAATGACTAAGACAGTTTAATTTACCAGTATTTTTAGGGATTGATTTAAGAAACCTTTGCCTTACTCAAGGTGGTAGATACTGTCCTTCACAATTTTAAGTTTTACAACTAGATCTAAGAATTATTTAAATTAGCTTTTGTATGTATGTAGCATGAGATATGACTCAAAGTTGATTTTTTTGCATATGGATGTTTAGTCGTTTTAGTACTATTTGTATCTGAGAATTATACAGCCTTCCCCCTACTGAATATGTTCTGTATTGCTTACTTGGCTCTTACATCTGTTTGCTATGTTTCCCAAAAATGTAAGTACAAAAAGTTGAAGAATACCACATTTGTCTTTTCGTTCTACCCTCAACTCTGCAACAGTGGATATAAATTATGATAGTTTTTTAAATAACTGAACGTCACAAATATCAGATGATACTTTAGAATTATGATATAAAAGGCCACACACAGACATAAAGTGTCATTATTTGGCTTGTTCTTCATTTCTAAAAATGGAATCATAATTCCAACAGTAAGGGTTTTTGAGGATTAAATGAGATTAGGGATATAAACATATCTAGGATAATACTTGGAGAACATAGTAGGCACTCAATAAATACCAGGTCTTTTCTGCTCCTCTTCTTAGACCATAAATAAAATATCAAAACTAGTAAGTTCAACAGATATTTCCATTTATTTCAGTGGTATATTAACAGATTGAGATAGTTTTCACAATAAGGGAAAGGGAAAGAAAGCAGTTCACCTAGAAGTACAGATTTATCCAGCATCTGATAGTGACTAATTACACTATGATTTTATGGCTCCAGTTCTCTGAATCTATGCCTAAAAAATGGATGCTAAAGTGCTAGGCCATTAGATATCTGTCAAAACATTTTATGCTGAAGAACACATATTTTGAAACTTGGAGTGAGATCTGGTCTTGTAAAATTAAAACTGTGTTTCATAAAAAGATTTAAAAATAGAAGAAGGATCTTCCTGGGCCTTTCTGGACGTACAATGAAAACATCCAGAAGACAAGAAAATGACACAGGTGGGATCATTACATTGCCCCAGGCACAAATGCTTTCTGTCTTAAAATTTTGAATTCTTTCCAGATACAAGTTCTAAACTTTCTGGCATCTGCTGCATAAATGCATCAGAGTTTGGCAGAGGTAAAGGGAAGCATTAATTTTGCATGGAAATCACTTTAGAGATCTTGGTTTAATTTCTCTTGAAGGACTACATAAGCAACTTGAGTGATATAAAAGTCTAAAAGTTGCAGGCTTGCTTGGCAGAATGAATCTAACAAGGAAAACCTTCTATTAAAAAATGCCCAAATATTAAGATATTGAAGTTCACAGAAATGGGAAGATGTTCTAACTTCTATATAAAATCCACAGTGATTTTTATAAACACTTGAGACACAATTATTATACATGTACACAGTAATTTCACTAAGAATACAGTTGCATTTAGGAGAAATTTATTTGGTTCATGTTTTCTACTTAAGTTAGTTATGTGGTTCTGGAACAAACTCAAAATATTCATTCAATCAAAGGGTTTGGAAAAATGAAAAGGCCTTATCAAATCTAGAGTTAGACTTAGGAATGAATGCTACAATAAATAACCACTTACACCCTTACATTTATGGCCAATTGATTTTCCACAAAAATGCCAGAACAATTCAATGTAGAAAGACGAGTCTTTTCAACAAATAATGCTGGGATAACTAGTTATCTATACACAAAAAGGTGAATTTGGGGTTAGGCGTGGTGGCTCACACCTGTCATCTCAGCATTTTGGGAGCCTGAGGCAGTGGATCACCTGAGGTCAGGAGTTTGAGATCAGCCTGGCCAACATGGTGAAACCTCATCTCTACTAAAAATACAAAAAATTTGACAGGTATGGTGGTATGTACCTGTAATCCCAGCTACTCAGGGGGCTGAAGCAGGAGAACCCCTTGAGCCTGGGAGGTGGAGATTGCAGTGAGTCGAGATAGCACCACTGAACTCCAGCCTGGGTGACAGAGCAAGACTCCGTCTGGGGGATGAGGGAAAGGTGTCTTTGGAACTTTATACAATATAAAAATTAATTGAAAATAAGTCATAGATTTAAATGTAAAGGAAGTCATAAAAGAAAACATAGGAGTAAATTTATTTAACCTTGGATAAGGTAGTGAGTTCTTAGATGCAACACCAAAGCACAAATGATGAAAGAGGGAAAAAGATAAGTTAGACTTCATCAAAATTAAAAGTTTATGCCTTTCAGAAGATACTATCAAGAAAGTGAAAAGACAAGCCAGACTTGGGGAAAATATTTGCAGAACATGTATCTGATAAGATACTGATATCTAGAATATTTAAAGAACATCTACAATTCAATAAAAAGACAGCTCAATTTTTTAAATGGGCAAAAGATTTGATTGCCTATTTCACTAAAGAAAGATATGCAAATACCCAATAAGCACATAAAAAGATGCTTGCCATCTTTAGTTGTAAAGAAAATGGAAATAAAAATCACAATGGCATTTTCCATACCCACTAGAATGGTTATAGTAAAAAAGACAATTAAAACTATTGATGAGGAGGCAGAGAAACTAGAACTCTCACATATTACAGGTACAAATTTAAAAGGGTACAGCCACTCTAGAAAGCAGTTGGGAAGTTTAATAAAATATTTAACAAATATTTTGTAACCCACAACTTTCTGGAATTTGTTTCTCTGTTCTAACAGTACTTTTTTTGTTTGTTTGTTTTTGTTTTTGGTAGAATCTTTAGAGTTTTCTGTGTGTAATGTCATCAATGAACAATTTCACTTCTTTCCTATTTGGATGAGTTTCTTTTTCTTTCCTAGTAGACTCCAGTACTATGTTGAGTAGAAGCTGTCAAAGTGCGCATCCTTTTCTTGATCTTGATTTTAGAAAAAAAGCTATCAACTCTGCACTTTTGAGTATGATGTTAGCTGTGGGCTTATCGCATATGGCCTTTAATGTATTGATATACATTCTTTCGATACCTATTTTGTTGAGTGCTTTTCTTTTTAATCATGAACAATGTTGAATTTTACAGATGCTTTTTTCTGCATCTATCACAATGATCGTGTAGTTTCTGTTCTTTATTTTGTTACAGTAGTATATTGCATTTATTGGTTTACATATGTTGAACCATCCTGGCATCCCTGGGATAAATCCCACTTGATCATGGTGAATTATCTTTTTAATAAGCTGTTAGATTTGGTTTGCTAATATTTTTGGTGATGATCTTTGCATCTTATGTTCACTAGGGATATTGTTCTGTAGCTTTCTTTTTTATGGTATCCTTTTCTGGCTTTGGTATCAGGGCAATGCTAGCCTTGTAAAAATAGGGTTAGAATTATTCCCTTTCTCTTCAACTTTTTTGGAACAGTTTGAGAAGAATTGATATTAATTCTTCTTTAACTCTTTGATAGAATTTATCAGTGAAATCATCAAGTCCTGTGCTTTTTTATTGTTGGTTAACTTCTTATTACTGATTCAGTCTCTTTACTTTGTTATTGGTCTGGTCAGATTTTCAACTTCCACACTAACAATAATCTATCTGAAAAAGAAATTAAGAAATTAAAGAAAATAATTTTATTTACAATAACTTTAGAAAACACATAGCAATAACTTTAACCAAGGAATTAAAAGATCGGTACATTGAAAACTATTAGCCAGGCACAGTGGCTTACACCTTTAATCTCAGCACTTTGAGAGGCCAAGATAGGCAGATCACTTGAGGTCTGGAGTTCGAGACCAGCCTGCAACATGGTGAAACCCTGTCTCTACTAAAAATACAAAAATTAACCAGGTGTGGTGGTAGCTGCCTGTAATCCCAGCTACTCAGGAAGCTGAGGTGGGAGTATCACTTGAACCAGGGAGGCGGAGGCTGAAGTGAGTGGAGATGGCACTATTGCACTCTAGCCTGGGTGACAGAGTGAGACTCTGAATCAAAAAACAAAACAAAGCTATCAAACATTGATGAAAGAAATTGAAAAAGACCCAAATAAATGGAAAGGTAGTTCATGTTCATGGATTAGAGAAGTTAAAATTGCGAAAATGTCCAAATGATCCAAGTGATCTACAAATTTAATGCAATCTCTATCAAAATTCCAGTCATTTTCCATAGAAATAGAAAAAAAAACAAAAATTCATATGAAACCATGAAAGATCTCAAATTGTAAGCAGTTATAAGCAAAAGGAACAAAGCTGGAGACATCAGACCCCCTGATTTCAAAAGAAAATCATTTATAATCAAAACAATATGGTACTGGCATAAAAACAGACATATCAACTAGTAGAACAGGATATAGTCTAGAAATAAACCCAGGTACTTTCAGTCCACTGATTTTCGACAAAGATAAGAACACACAGTCTCTTTAATAAATGGTGTTGAAAAAACTGGATATCCACATGCAGAAGAATGAAATCCACATGCAGAAGAATGAAATTAGACCCTTACCTCATACCATATCCAAAAGTCAACTCAAGATGGATTAAAGACTTAAACGTAAGACCTGAAACTGTAAAACAACTAGAAGAAAACAGGGAAAAACCTTTCCGACATTGGTCTGAGCTTAGATTTTTTATATATGACCCAAAGGCACAGGCAATAAAAGCAAAAACAGGCAAAAGGGATTGTGTGAAACCAAAAAGCTTCTAATAATCTTTGTCTTTCAATGACAATTTTTAGACAACTTCTAATTACTTTTATTATTGATGAGATTGAATTTACATCTGCCGTGTTGCTTTTTGTTGTGTACGTATCACATTGCTTTGACTTCTTATCTTTTCCTGTTTTTGATAGAATTAATTTGTTTTCAATGTATCTTCATTATTATGTATTGATTATAAAAAATGTGGTAGCAGTTGCTTTAGAGTGCGTAATATGCTGCTTTAACATATCAAATTCTCTCATCAAGTAATTGTAAGGTTGATAGCCTCGCTGGGAGCCGGATGAACAACACCCACCCCTCTCCATGTCTGATACTCAGCATCTGGCTTCTCCATGTGGTCTCCCCTCACCCACACCCACTTCTGCGTTCTGCTCCCAGATCTATACTCAGCACTAAACTATGCATTCTCAGCACTAAACTATACATTTCGCTCCCAAACCTATACTCAGCACTAAACTATGCATTCGAACCCCCCAAAATTTAAAAAAATCCCGCCAAGGCTTACCCAATGGCAGCTCGCCCCATACGTTCTTAGCCAGCCCACCTTATGCCTTGTTTCCCCAATATCCAATCGATTGCCTCTAACCCCTATAAAACCCCACGCCCAAGAGGAGTCAAGCGCGACTTCTCTGGCCCCCCCTTTCTGGACCACAGAACCTCTCCCGGGAGCTTAATAAATTGGCATTTAATTTTCCTATGCTGGCCTCAGTTTCCTCATTTTAAACTCGGCAATAACCCTTACAGTAATATTGTGCCATTTCAAGTATAATATAAAACAACATATTTTTCTTTCTCCTCTCAACCTTTGTGCAAATATTGTCGTACATTTTACTTGGACATGGTTATAAAACTCACAGTACATTTTTTTTTACAATGTTTGCTTTATATCAATTTATTTTTTAAGGAGAGAGAACATTTTTTAAATGCATTTTACATTTACCTTTATTTTTACATTTGTAATATTCTTTGTTTCTTTGTGTAGATTCAGATTTTCACTTTTGTCATATTCTTCCTTAAGAACGTCTTTTAACATTTACTTTAGTAGATGTCTGAGTTGCCTTGACTTTTGTCCATTTGAAAAAATCTTGAATTCACCTTAATTTTGACTGGCTATAGAATATTAGACTGACAATTAGTTTTTTTCTTTTAGAATTTTAAGGATGTTGTTCCATAGTGGTTTGGCTTGCATAGTTTCTGGCAAGAAATTGCTTACCTCATCTTTGTTTTTCTGTATTTTATGCTTTTGAAATTCTCCCTCTGGGTCATGTGGCTTTTGTTCTACCCTCTCTTACTGACAGTGCTCCTTTGCTTAGGACTGTGAGTAGAATGGTGTTACTCCTCTGCTCCAGGACTAGGCTGTTGTTGCTGGCGAAAGTTCAGAAACAGACATGTGGATTTCTACTTCTCCCCTAGACGAATGAGATCTTTGCTTGGGCTCTAGAGCGGGATATTATTCTTTTAACGACTTATTTTTTCAGTGTGTTTTCTGGTGTAAGTTAAAAACAGTGCATTAACACGTGTAAGTGATTTAAAAATTAACATGCCTGTATAGGGGGCAGACATTCAACAGTTTTGCTGATCAGGGGGTAAAGTCAGAATAATTTGGAGGCTACTTACTGCTTTAGAGGGTCAGAATTAATAACTCTGATTGATTAGAAGTAGAATTTGCCTCTTCCTATTCAATTTGATGCCAACATGATTCAAATATTTTACTTTATTTCTATGAGTAACCTCATTTATAAAGATAATCTTTTACGGTGCATGTCTTATTTTATTTTAAAATAATTATTAGATTTATGTGTCATAATGGTGAAGCAGTCTTTATAGACTCTTCCGTGTTTTAAACTCTCACCGCCTCCCCCCCTTTTTTTTTCCTTTTTTTTTAATAAATGAAAATCTCCTGATTCTTTTTAGGACTGTGAGGACGTGGGAAGTTGAAAATCCAAAGAAGCAAAAAAGTGTGTTTAAACCGCGGACGATGCAGGGCAAAAAGGTCATTCCCACTACGTGCACATATAGTAGAGATGGAAACCTCATTGCAGCTGCCTGCCAAAATGGAAGCATACAGATATGGGACCGAAATATGACTGTAAGTTAAGGACACTTAAATCTTTTTTTAGAAGATGGCCACCTTAGAAAGACAAACGTTAAAATATTATGAAGGTGAATTTCCTGAATTTAGACCTAATTTAAACTTCAGTGTTAGGTGATCAAACATTGAGACTTTTGTAGTATACAGTATTTCAGCAAACATTTCAACTTCGTGTTTTTCAGTACATATTATATTTTGTTTTTAAAATAAATTTACTCTTTTGGTATAAAATTTAAAAACCGTAGTGCAGCTTATTATATGGCATCGCAGTTTATTTGATTTTGAAAGTGAAGTGTTTGATAGTAATGTAAAACAAGAGTGAGCAGAAAAATGTGAAAAGTCCAATATGAGCCATCAGTTGCTTTGCAGTTATTTTTCTAGTAATTTAAATAATATTTTAATATTCTATGACATTTTATTTAGATAGGTTTCAGGTTTTTTCTTTACTGTTTTAGGTTATTAGTAGAATAAATGAAGTTTGGAATTGGAAGAAATGATAGAATCCATATAAATAATAAATACAAAAGCCCTTGGCAAATTCTGTCAATTACCAATAAGCTGTAAAAAGCTTCTTGTTTTATGTATGGATGGTAAAACAAAGATGTTTGTTAAGTGGAATGAGTCTAGATACCAGTGTTAAAATAAAATTCTACGCAAATGTTATAATACAGTTTGGATATCTTTATTTTATAAAAGTTTCTGGCCAAAATATTAATTCAGTAAATGTTTAGTATGTACTAAAAACTTGGCACTATTCTAGGCACTGATAATACTTATCAAAAATTCCTATCCTCATGTAGTTTTCATTCTAGTTAAATATATATGCATATATTCCACCTTTGTCTATAAAACATTTACTACATTTTGAAGGGGCTCCCAGGAAACACAGTTGTTTTTTCAGGCAGATGTGTCGGAAGAAGATAAAAAAATGATGACAGACGGGAAAAGAATCCATACTAATAATGCTGAAAATATCTTTGGCATTTTCTGTTTGTCAGGTCTTTTTACTTCTGTTTTCATCTCCACTGTAAACCTCATAAAGCTTCATAACAGCATAGAAATCTTAAAAACTTCTTTGAATTGTAAACTGGGTTTTACCCAAGCAGTAAATTTTTTAGTAACTGGCTTTCATCATCTCTGGGTACTGTTGACTTAAACACAGAAATTATAAAACATGCAGTTTTCTTGTGTAGCTTTAATAGTAGTGTTTTTTGTATAGTGTATATGTATATGACTTTATCTTAGAACCCATATATTTTTGTAACGTTGAAATAGTTTTTAAAGATTTGTCTTCTGTATCTTGAATTAAGGAGTATCTCTGCTATTTTCAGTTTTGTAGAAAACAAAGCCATTGGAATGCCGCTTTCTAACAAATATCTCTTTAAGCCATTCAGCTAATTACAGTTGTTGTTTTGTTAGAATGTATTTAATAAATTAATGTATAGTTTATTATATAATATCTCATTTGTTATATTTTATTCATATTTTTACTTTTGCATACAAATGTGTGTGAACTGGAAACAAATCAAGTTGAAAAGAAAAACTTGCCAGCAGGAAACACAGCTTGATTTGAAAACAAAGTTTTAAAAAGTTTTTCTTTCTTTTTTTTTTTTGACAGAGTCTTGCTCTGTCACCCAGGCTGGAGTGCAGTGGCATGATCTCGGCTCACTGCAACCTCTGCCTCCCAGGTTCAAGCAATTCTCATGCCTCACCTCCTTAGTAGCTGGGATTACAGTTGTGTACCACTACACCCAGCTAGTTTGTGTATTTTTAGTAGAGACGGGGTTCCGCTATGTTGTCCAGGCTGGTCTCAAACTCCTTGCCTCAAAGATCCACCCTTGTTGAGCTTCCAGAGTGCTGGGATTACAGGTGTGGGCCATCATGCCTGGCCTGGATTTTTAAAAAATTTCTTAACTTTTTTTTTTCAGCAGGAAAAAAAAATCCATAGGGAAACACTAAAGCCGACGTGAGAATGCCCAATAGCAATAGTTTTTTCATGCAGTAGTTAAATAATTATATGATAGATAATGGTTAATCTGTGTTTTGTGGTGGTTAAGTAAAACTACCATAATTGCCACCATTTAATCCTAGAATTTTCATTAGACCAACTTGAACTTTGGTAAATTAAACAAAATATATTTCTTTAGAAGTAAGGTGTCTCTATTAATGATACATTTCTGTGTTCTCAAGACCTTCCTTTACTCTAGAATTATATTGGTCAGTATGCTAGCCACTAGCCACATTTGACTACTTCAGTTTTAATTAAATACAATTAGAATTTCTGTCTCTCAATCACCTTGGCCACTTTTAGGTGCTCAGTAGCATTATGTGACCAGTGGCTACTTATTGAACAATTTAGATCATTTCTATCATTGCAGAAAGTTCACTGGACATTGCTTAAGAGGAGTGGTTGTTTTTTTAAGGTTCCTTTTATTCATATAATGATGGTCAGCCTTTCATTTAAGAAGAAGGCCTCTTCAGAGAAGCTTCTGTGGATCTGGACTGCCTCCTTGCTTCTCTGTTTCCCATTCACCAGCATAATTTGAGCAACAGCAAGGTGTCTGTTGCCTTGTTGGTGTGGTATGAGAGAGTGGGGCAGAATAGTGGGAGATGACATTGGAGTGGTAACAGCATGTATCCTGATTTTGCACATGTCGAACCCATCAGTCTATAACACTCTTAATAGCTATTCATATGGCATATTCTCTCACCTCTTTCAGTTCAGAGGACTGAAATTTTTTCTTAGCAAGTCCTTCTCTGACCACACCATTTAAAATTGCAACCTTCTCCCTGCCAGTGGTAAGCTATACCCCTCTTATTTTCCTCCATAGTGCTGATCACTGTCTGACCTGCTATACTGTATGTTTTACTTTTTTTTTTTTTTTTTTTAACTTTTGATACAAAGTCTCACTCTGTCACTCAGGCTAGAGTACAGTGGCATGATCACAGCTGACTGTGTCCCTGACCTCTCAGACTCAGTTGATCCTCCAGCTTCAGCCTCCTGAGTAGCTGAGACCATGGTCGTGTGCCACCATGCCCATCTAATTTTCTTATTTTTTATAGAGATGGGGGTATCACTATGTTGCTCAGGCTGGTCTTGAACTACCTTGGCCTTCCAAAGTGCAGGTATGGCAGGCATGAACTACTGCACTTGGCCCACTTTATTGGCTGTTTCCTTCCAGTAGGATATTGGCTGCATGTGGGAAAGGATTGCTGTCTGTTTTACTCCCTGCTGTATTTCCAGAGCAAAGACAGTACCTAGTATGTAGCAGACCTTCAATAACTATTTGTCGAATGAATAAATGGATGTGTGTATTCTAAAATAGTAGCATAAAATGAGATGGTCAGTTTACATCTAAGAATACATTTAAAAAATATTAGCGTAAAAAACTATCCTAGTTATGTGAACACACAATGAGATAGAGTTGGGTGTATGTATGAGTTTTGGGGTAGAGGGGAGAAGAGAGAGGTATGAAGTAGTTAGTATATTTTTAATGATATATAAATATATTAATCTGTGTAGGTGACTGATTTTGGATTTGCTGATAGGCAAATTTTTAAAAACGATTTTTATGTCTCTTTATAATTCCTGGGTTTTAAAATAACTCAGCATGTATAGTCTTATGAATATTTAATAACTTATCTTCATATAAGAACACCTATCAGATTCATTTTTTGACTTTGGACAAAGCACTGTTTCTGTTGTTTAATATCTATCAGGAATCTACAAAAGACTAGACTCTTCACTAAAAGAACATACTCTACTCTTATCTTGCGATTACTATTTGTAGGCTAAGGTTTTGTCAGGAAAATTGGGATTCATCTTATTCATGGAGTTTTGCTCTCCCCAGACACAGGTGATGGTAGGGAATAATATTTAAGGTTGTTTGATTTTGCAGTAGGCACCACTAGCAACTTAACCCATCCTCTATCTGATTGCTTCCTATTGCTCTTTTCCCTGCAAGCCCTTGCCCAGATTCTTGGGCTGTTCCTTTTTTTTTTTAATATTTTTTTTCTTTTTCTTTTTCTTTTTCTTTTCTTTTTTATTTTTTTATTATTGCATTTTAGGTTTGGGGGCACATGTGAAGAACATGCAAGATTGTTGCATAGGTACACACATGGCAGTGTGATTTGCTGCCTTCCTCCCCATCACCTATATCTGGCATTTCTCCCCATGCTATCCCTCCTCAACTCCCCACCCCCCGTTGTCCCTGTTCCTTTTGAGAAAATCACCACACAGCACAATACCTTACCAAGAAAACTGCAAGATTTCTCCAGCTCAGTTGGCTGTTCAGTGCCCCCATTCTCAGCCATGCCAGACAGTGGATCAGAACAATCTGAGGCAAAGACAGTAATTAAATCAGGAAATTAGCTTCTGGCAAGTAAGACAGCAAATATGAAGAGAGAAATATCCAGCACACAGCAAATCTTTAAATGTTTCCAGTTGCTGTCAGATAAACCATGCTAAAAGATTACTTTATGTCCTTCTACACCCTTCTTAATACATGTATTCACAGATATATAGATTTAAAAATTTTGTTTTTATGTAGAGAGAATTTGAAGTTTGCTTTTTTTATTTGAAAGCATAAAATAAACAACTTTGTAAATAATAGCTATAGCTCTTTTTCTTTTTTAAAAAAAGTATTTAAATGGGATCATATAATTTTATATACATGAAATATGTACTTTTCAAAAAATGTTGTGTTTTTTTGGTTTATCATTATTTTATTCTGTACCACTCCTTTCTTCTGTCATTGTCTCATCCCTATCCCTTAGTGCTTCTAAATTAACTGATAGGTATCATTTTATGCTTTTCTCCATATCTGTGTATCTGTAACTGTTCATATTTGGAACATTTCAACTGGTATTTCTGAGGACTTTTCCCTTACTGAAAATAAGACAAAAGAAATTTAAACCTTTAAGTAGTCTGTAAAAAATTCAGGGAATGATCTGTAAGGTAATTTGTGACCAGATGCTACTTTGTATAATGCTCATCATATGGAAGAGTTAGGGAAGGCTGAGGTCAGGTGGGTAGTTATAGGGTCTCTGGAAGGTGCACAGTTTGGATGAGCAACAGGATTAATAGGGACTACAGAGTCATAATGTTCATAGTTTACTAAACAAAGTAGAAATAGGGAGCTATTCTGCATAGAAAAATGATACTAAAGGATCTTTTGAGATTCTTCTCAAAACAGTCTTGAGTCTTCTCTTTTAGAATCACCAGTAAGCTAATCTGATATAATGAAAAAAAAGTAAAGTAGAATAAAGATGTTTTATGGGAGAGGTGGCACTTGAGTCCCTGGGTGCCCTCAAGTTGCTTAAAGTGTCTTAGAAGTCACTCCTCACTGTTGGACACCATCTGCTGTGCCTTATTATATTAAAAATAATTTTCACAAATAAAAAATTTGCTTTTGGCTGGATATAGTGGCTCACACATATAATCCCAGCACTTCAGGAAGCTGAGGTGGGCAGATCATGAGGTCAGGAGATCGAGACCATCCTGGCCAACATGTTGAAACCCTGTCTCTCTACTAAAAAACAAAACAAAACAAAACAAAACAAAAAATTAGCTAGGCATGGTGGTGTGCGCCTATAGTCCCAGCTACTTGGGAGGCTGAGACAGGGCAATTGCTTGAACCTGGCAGGCAGAGGTTGCAGTGAGCTGAGATTGCACCACTGCACTCCAGCCTGACAAAAGAGCAAGACTGTGTCTCAAAAACAAAAACAAAAACAAAATTTGCTTTTAGTAGTGGTTTTTTTGTTAAATTTTTATAATGCAGCTTTAAACAGTCTTCTCCCATACCTTAAGTAAACTAAATTAAACCAAATTCTCATACCATTTGTTAACTACTTTATGTAGGGAATTTTTTTTTTAATGGCTGGTAATTGCTTCTTTTTGTGGCTTTTTGGATATTCTTATGAAGCTGCCATAGCCACTAAAAATGAAAGCAGTATTTACTTTTATGGAGGTTCGCTATGTATGTGTACTAAGCTAGATTATTAGCAAGAAGGAATAATTTTATGAAGGCGTGCTCTTCATATTTTCTTTATATTTCTCATTTATACGTATTAGAGCAATCTAAACTCCCTAAATTGAATGTTAAGCTGTTGGTATTCAAGATTTTGGAGATTTTTTTTTTTGAAGACGGGGTTTCACCATGTTGGTCAGGCTGGTCTTGAACTCCCAACCTCAGGTGATCCGCCCGCCTTGGCCTCCAAAGTGCTTGGATTACAGGCGTGAGCCACCATGCCCGGTCTGATTTTGGAGATTTTAAAAAGAATGCTTTGAAATATTTTTAGCATATAATGTTTTATCCTTGTTTCCAGCCTTGTTTATGATAAATTTATCATCTGTCGCATAATTTTAAAGTCATATGACTTCGATTTAGAAAACATTTTGTTACATATTATTTACTGCCATCTGCAACTGTGAAGATGTGTGAAGAACTCATGTTTCATTTCAAAATTTCTCTGAGATTGTTCTGACTTGAACCTTGTTTTTTTAAAAAAAACTTATTTGACATACCATTTTAGCTCTCAATCTTGGGAATATTGTATGGTGAGTTTTAAAAATTCTTATTACTCTGTAGTCAGTAGGTATCCTTTATCTTCCTGATAGTCATATCATCAAAGGACTTGTATAAGTTAAACATGACCTCCAATGGCTAAGACTGTGCTTGCAGCCGAGGCTAATGACCTCATCCAAGTGTCTTCTCTTTTCTTACTGCAAAGACCAATCACCTAACAATAATTCACAACTTTTACCTAATAATAGATGTTCAAGTTAAAGTAGCACAATATTCACCATAAGGAGAGAGAGTAGTTGTAGAAAAAAAGCCTGTATTTTATGTTTTAAATAATTTTTTAAAAGTAAAGGATTTAGAGAATGTTTCTGGTATCTTCTTTTGAGAAAAAAAAAATCATCTATCTCTGTGTGATATATAAAGAGCAATGCTAGAAATTCAAAGTTTTGTCTCTTCAATAGACCTAATGCTGGGAATCTAGAAGAATATATATGTATATATGGATAGCTAAATGTCTGTTGCATAGTTCTATAGCACATTTTATAGATGACATCTGAGATATACAATTACATTATATTTTACTTCAGATTTCATGTCTGTAAGTCCTGACTTTCCTAGGCTCTGTTCTCATTTTCTTTATTTACAAAATGAGGGCATGATCTCCCCATATCACATTATTATGAGGATTTTATTAGATAATATATTTAAAGCATTTAGACAGTACGTGCACATAACAGGTTTTTAAAAACTGCTGATATTTCTCTTTTTTCTTTTTAACTCCTAGCCTACTTACAATTTTTGTAGAGTGATAGAGTTAGACCTCAAGATACTGTTAACTGGCTGTGAACATCTTACGAATACAAGTTGGACAGATTTCTTGGTGACTAAAGGTTTGGTTTAGGAAGATAGAGTATAGGTGATTTGCTACAGTCATTCATTCAGTGTATGCAAATGTAACCAGCATCAATAAATAACAATGCTATGGACCCATTTTTTAGTTATGCCTGAGTAGATATATGAATTATAATTATCTTTTTACAAATATTCAGCAGAACACATATGACATGTTAACTATTCTATAGTGTTTTGACGTGCCTATTTTCCAATGGTTACATTTCCAAAAAAGTATATCATTGATTCAAAACACAAAAATAACCATCAAAACTGCAAATTACTTGCAGGCTCTAAACTTAAGTTCTAATTTGTCAGTTATTTTCCTAGAGTTCTGTAACATTTTAATAATAATGCTCTTGTAAATAATACTCTTATAAAATGCTCCTGTAAATGCTCTTGTCACATATGCTGTTAGAAGCAACATTTACTAAATGAAAAAATACTGGCTTTTGCAAAAGTTAGGTTAAAATTTTTTAAAAATATGGATAATTATTCTTGTTTTTTAAGGCTATGAATCATATAATAATTTAAGACTTCCAGTTAAAACATAGCAGGTTAAACACTTTTGTTCAACCATGCTTCCTCCTGAAACCTCACTGAAGTGACAGGAAAGACCCTTTTTAAAGCATAAACCCACAGAGATGAAGAGAATTAGAGAGTAGTTGAAAGCAGAAAAGAGATGTCAAGATTCAGTTGGAAGCTGGAAGCCAGATGCATAAATGGTAACTGATTTAGCCACCTAGAGAAAGCTGAAACCTTAGCCATGATGGGAGAAGCCTGTAAAGGGCAAACTGATTTATCTTACACTTCCCTCCTCTGCTCTGTGCAGCCAAATCACTGCTCTCCCTTTACTATCACAGAAGACAAAAGAATTACTTTTAAAGGGGGCCTAATAAAGAGATCCTATATTCCAGGCAAAGAAAATCTTCATGTAGAGTTGTCCTGTCCTTCTCCTCTGTTGTTGTCGTTATTATTAGTTATTGTTGTTATTATTATTATTATTGCATTTACTGAGTACTTACTGTGAGCCAGGCAATATTTTAAGCACTTTACACGTAATTTTTTGCTTAATTCACACAGCAACTCTACGATATAAATACTGTCATTATCATTTTATTGACAAGAAAACCCAGAAACAAAGAAATTGACTTGCCTACTCAAAACTACAATTAGTATGTGGCATAATTGAGGTTCCATCCCAGGCTGTCTGGCTCAAGAGTAGTAAGGGTCAGAAAAACTATGGCCCATGTACCAAATCTAGCCCACTACCTATTTTTGTATGGCAAGCTAAGAATGGTTCTTACATTTTAAAATGGTTATATTATTTTTCTATGGCTGCTGTAACAAACTACCATAAATTTAGTGGTTTAAAATAATAGAAATGTATTATCTTACAATTCTATAGGCTGAAGTCATTGGGCTAAAATCATGGTGTTAGTAGGGCTTTGTTCCTTTCCAGAGGCTCTAGGAAGAATCTGTTTCCTTGCCTTTTCCAGCTTCTAGAGGCCACCCTTATACCTTGGCTCCTGGCACCCTTCCTTCATCATCAAGGCCAGCAACATTAGGTTGAGTCCTTCTTGCGTCATAACACTGTGACCGTCTTTTCTGCTTTCCTCTCCCACTTTTTAAAGAACCTTGTGATTACATCTAGCCTACTCAGATAATCTAGGATAATCTTCCTATTTTAAGATCAGCTGACTAGCAACATTAAATCAATCTGAAACCTAAATTCCCTCTGCCACATAAGGTAATATATTGACAGGTTCCAGGGACTCAAATGTGGAAATCTTTGGGAGTATTACTCAGCCTATCATAATGGATTCAGAAAATAAAAATACTTTGTGACACATGAAAATTATATGGAATTCAAATTTCAGTGTCCGGAAAATTTATTATAACAGCTTTGTTTATTCATTTGTATATTATCTTTCACTGCTTTTGCATCACATTAACAGAGCTGAGTAATTGCAACAGAGTATATGGTCCTCAAAGCCCAAGATACTTACTGTATGGCCCTTTACAGAAAAAGATATTGGCCCCTGCCATACAGTTTCTAATTTGCATTTTAGTGCTTTTCCTTTCAATATTAATGGTAGACATGGACCACTAGACATTTGAGAAAATCCTCTAATATGAAATACAGAAACTTACACTAAACAGAGTAAGTCAGAGGAGAGAGAAATAATGTAGAAAACTGAAGAAATTTTCAAGGAAAAAATTCTATAATTGATACTCTCAGAGAGAAAATAGAGAATAGTACAACCAAGAAACTAAAGCAAAATACTACCAAAAAATCTGAACTTAAGAGATTAAGGAAGAGCTCTTGCAAAGTATGTATGTGATTGGGATGTAAGGGAAGGAATCCCTAGGTGTATTAAAATCTCCCAGAAAGTATATATAGTCAAGGAAATCCAGAAAGTAGAATAAAAGACAGTGATAGAAAAAAAGGTAGGAGACTTGCAGTGTCAATTTAGGGACTAATATTTGACTAGAAAGTTCCAGTGAAAATGTAGGAGAGGGAGGATGGAATTAGGTAAGAAAGGATTACTAAAAATAAGGAGGTCTTAGAACTGAAAAAACATGATTTTCCAGAGAGGAAGGACTCATCTGGAAGGAATGAAAAAGATGCACAGCAAGCCATGCGTCATGAAATTTCAGGACACCAGGATTTTACTCACAGAGAATACAATAGGAAACATGTAACACAAGAGTAATAGAACCATGTAATTTGGGATGTTGGTAAGACAGTTGCTCAAATGTAGTATCAGGGATTCCATATTAGTGCAAAGGGATGTCATCTTTCTCAGTTTTCTGTTGAGGTGATGAAGTATTTTAAGTTCAGTAACCATTACTTCTAGTGACTGCTGACCAAATTTTCTTAATTCTGTCCTAAGCGTTCTTCACTCTAGACATACATTCAGCTATGTGTGAAACAACCCACCAGGATTATACGCCAGAACTTAAGCTCAATATACCCAAAACACAACTGTCTCTTTTAGAACTCATTATTTCTTTGGACTTTGCTATTTTTATTATTTTTCCATTTAGAACTTGAGAATATTCTTTACCTCCTCTAACCAGTGTCAGTCTTTTCAGTTCTGTGTTTTAGTGTTTCTCACATCCACCCCCTCAATTTCATCTCTCTTTCTTTCTTTCAACTGCAGACCCTCATCATCTTTAGCTTGTGATGCTGGATATCCTCACCCTTCTCTGTCTATATGCTGATAAACCTAGCCCCAGTTTAAATCATGGTAAATGCAATACTTACTACTTCAGTACTTGTCATATGCTGAATAAAATTCAAATTTTCTCAGACTGACACTTCCAGCGTTTCAGTTTATGCTTTTATATTTTTTACCAAACTTTTCCGTAACTTTCTCCATAAATCAAAACCCTTTTTTTTTTTTTTTTTTTTTTTTTTGAGACAGGGCTCACTCTGTCACCCAGACTGCAGTGCAGTGGTACAGTCTTGGCTTATTGTAGCCTCCGCCTCCCAGGTTCAAGTGATTCTCCTGCCTCAGCCTCATGAGTAGCTGGGACTACAGGGGCACGCCATCACGCCCAGCCAAGTTTTGTATTTTTAATAGAGATGGGTTTTCGCCATGTTGGCCAGGCTGGTCTTGAACTCCTGACATCAAGTGATTCACCCACCTCGGCTTCCCAAAGTGCTGGGATTACCGACGGGATCCACTGCACCCAGCCTAAACCAAAAAACTTTTTAGTCAGACTAGATTATACTTGTTGCCCTATGATTATCCTCTGATATACTGCCTTGGTGCCTTTTCCTGTACTAATCACTCCACCCTGTATACCTCTCCTACCAGCCCCCTACTGCTGGTGAAAATAGCCACCATCCACTATCCAACATCCATTGAAGAAGGCCCAATCAGATGCCATTCTCTCCATGATGCTCTGTTATGGACTAAAAGATTATATATCTAGGGATGTAAACCCTGAAAATATTTTGTTTTATTTTTAGTTTGCCTGGTTATTTATTTTGTTTCTCTTTAAGCTTTATATGGTCAGGGACTTTTTGTCTTATTTGCTGTTTCTCTATGCCCAAGACAAGCATGACATGTTAATAAATATTTGTTGAATAAATAAATGAATGCTGTCAGAGCATTGAAGGTTTTATTTTAAATGGGTTTGGTTTTCAGTTGCTTTGTTGTTGTTTTTATTATTTATTTATTTGTTTTTATTGTACTTTGAGCTCTGGGGTACATGTGCATATCCTGCATCCTGCAGATTGTTGCATAGGTACATATGTGCCATAGTGGTTTGCTGTCTCCATCCCCCTCGTCGCCTACATCAGGCATTTCTCCCCGTGTTATCCCTTCCCATCCTTAAC
>PVKV010010008.1:0-62949 GCA_004027835.1 Alouatta palliata
ATATATAGTATATCTATATAGTATATATATATATACTATATATAGTATATGTATATAGTATATATAGTATATATATATAGTATATCTATATACTATATATAGTATATCTATACTATATATAGTATATAGATATACTATATATAGTATAGTATATTATAGATATATAGATATAGATATATAGTATAGATATATCTATAATTATAGATATATCTATACTATATAGAGCAATAAGAAATGTGAAACAGACCAAATCAGAACTGGCTATTTTTCTGTTCATTTTTTAATTAACTCCTTTGTGTTGATGTTTAGGTGTCTTATTATGATAAAGGAAAAAAATCAGATTTTTTTGGTTAAAATATATATAAGAGGCTGGGTGCGGTGGCTCACACCTGCAATCCCAGCACTTTGGGAGGCCAAGGTGGGTGGATCACGAGGTCAGAAGTTCAAGACCAGCCTAGCTAAGATGGTGAAACCCTGTCTCTACTAAAAATACAAAAAATAGCCGGGTACAGTGGCAGGCACCTATAATCCCAGCTACTTGGGAGGCTGAGGTAGGAGAATTGCTTGAACCTGGCGGCGGAGGTTGCAGTGAGCTGAGATAACACCACTGCACTCCAGTCTGGGCGATAGAATGAGACTCTGTCTCAAATATATATATATGTGAAAAAGTAAATCTTTTTATTTTTATTTCTTATTCATTGCTCTAAGTAGGTCCCCAGGTATAGTACTACAGCTCCAAAAGTTTCTGAATTTCTGGTTCATGAAATGTTTTGCTTAGGAATACATTCTTTGTGTTTCTTTGGTTTGGGCTTAGGGGAGGGGGTGGTTTTGTTTTCTTTTTTGAGAGAGGCTCTCACTCTGTAGCCCAGGCTGGAGTGCAGTGGTGCAATCACAGCTCACTGCAGTCTTGACCTCCCAGGCTCAAGTGATCCTCCCATGTCAGCCTTCGCAGTAGCTGGGACTATAGGCATACACTACCACACCCAGCTTATTTTTGTATTTTTTACAAAATTAGACAGGGTTTTGCCATGTGGCCCAGGCTGATCTCAAACTCCTGGGCTCAAGTGATCTACTGGCCTCGGCCTCCCAAAGTGCTAAGATTACAGGTGTGAGCACCGTGTCCACCCTAGGAATATATTCTTATTTGTTATTTTCTACTGATTTCTCAGATGTATTCAAATTTAGCATGTGATTCAAAGTTATTCTATGGAAAACATGAATTTTCTCAAGGATTTTTTATGAAACTATTTTCTGGACTTAATCTGTTACACAGTATCTCAGAATTGTTTAGTCTTTTTTATGTTGTCAGAGTCATCTTATATCCACTAACTCAGTCAGACCTCAGAGCTTCCAAGGAAGGTAGGGCATTTTGTATGAGAAAATTGAGTGGGGAATGATAACATGATTTATTTAAAGACACGCTTGTCACATTAAAGGGATAACAAGGACCCAACTCTCTTGACTTTATGAGCTACACGATTGTAAAGGAAGACAATATTCTAGCTCCACCAAGTACTAGTATGTGTCTTTGGCAAGCTTGGGCTCCTTATTTTTAAAATGTAAGTCATAATGGCATCTACAATAATCACTTCTAATAATAATCACGTCAATAACACTAACGCTCATGCAAGCTGTGGGGTAACTTTCTCATCCTCTGTAGCCATACACTGCTTCCCTTACGTGAAGAAGCGCATCCCGGTTATGTACCAGCACCACACTGACCTGAACCCCATCGAGGTGGCCATTGACGAGATGAGTAAGAAGGTGGCGGAGCTCCGGCAGCTGTGCTCCTCGGCCGAGGTGGACATGATCAAACTGCAGCTCAAACTCCAGGGCAGCGTGAGTGTTCAGGTGAGCCAGGCACAGCAGGCCAAAGGCAGCAGGGGAAGCCCCTGCCCCTAGATGACTTGCGAGTCATTTCCACCAACAAGGCCTACTGGAGATCCTTGGGTTACCAAGTGATCCCTGCTCCCTTCCCCCATCATTTGTGACATTTCTCCTGGTATCAGAGGGGGAGGAAGCCTCAAGACCCCCAGCCATGAGGACTGACTAGGCTGTCTATGGGGAACAAAAGCCAGATCTCCATATACTGCCCTGATCTGTCAGTATTTGGGGAATTCTGGGTGCCCAATTAGAAACATCAAGACTCTTCTAAATACAAGGAAGAGTGGTGAGTGGTAGGTTTTCCTATAAAACTGTTGTTTTCTGTTTTCCACAAAAATTGTATCCAAAAATTACCTTAAATTTTACTCTCTTAATGATATCTTTTGATTAACGAATTCATTATTTTAATAGAGCCCGGTCAATTTTTTCTTTATTGGTAGCATGTTCTCTTTAAGAAATCTGTGTCTACTCCAAGATTTCCAAGATGCTCTCCTATGTTTTCCTCCTTTGTTCAGCATCCACTTTTAGGTCTGCAGTCCATCTGAAATTGATTTTTGTATATGTTATAGCGTGAGGGTCAAGATACAGTTTTTCCATGTGTCCTTCCAGGTGATATACACCATTTATTGTAAAGGTCATCTTTGATCCAGATACTAATATATATGTTCAGTTTGTGAAAATTCATCAAGCTATACACTTGCGATATATGCACTTTCCCGTTGTATATTATACTTTAATAAGAGGTTTTTAAAAAGTTACCTTACTTATATGATTTCGTAGCTAATTGGTAAAGGTTAAATCACTTCCCTCCAGTAACAAGTATGACTCTTGCTTTCTTGGTATGTTTAAGTGTATATAAATAGTTCAAGCACATATTTGTTTATATATATATATATATATGTATATGTGTATGTATATGTGTTTGTATCACCCATTGTTTCATCTTTCAAGAAGGATATGTTTATGAGAATTACATGTAGCTTATAATACATAGGTTTTGGTCATTTTCTGAAATTATAGATCCACACTAAATAACCATGAGTGGTTGCCTAACATTTTTGTGTCGTTCACCATAAAAGTATTTACAGCTGTTTTTAATCTCTTTCCTTATAGTCTCAAGGACGTATGTACCAAAATAAGTTAGCAAGTGAACATAGGTATTCCAGCAATGTGAGTGATTACATAACAGGGCCAGAGGCCACAATTTTCTGTAGCTGAAAACAAAAGCAGTAAATCAACATGATCTGGGAACATCCAGCCCCTATGGAAAGGCCACCGGAAAGGAGTGGCATCAGTCCAGGATAGGGCTGCACCATTGAACTTTCTTTCTTTTTTTTTTTTTTTGAGATGATGGAGTTTCACTCTTGTTGCCCAGGCAATGGCACGTCTCGGCTCACTGCAACCTCCGCCTTCCAGGTTCAAGCGATTCTCCTGCCTCAGCCACCCTAGTAGCTGGGATTAGAGGCATGTGTCACCATGCCTGACTAATTTTGTATCTTTAGTAGAGATGGGGTTTCTCCATGTTGGTCGGGCTGGTCTTGAACTTCCGACATCAGGTGATCCACCCACCTCAGCCTCCCAAAGTGGAAGGATTACAGGCGTGAGCCCCTTCACCTGGCCTGGACCATTGAACTTTCTAAAAGGCACAGTATGCCCTACTAATTTGATGGTAACCTTAGCGTTTTATAAAATTCCCAGTCATCTTTAAAAGCAAGAAATTCCGTGTTGAAATGAGGAGATGAAGTTTATACTCGTACCTACCAAGGTAACAACAAAGTTACAGCCAGAGGAAATTAACTTTATCATTTTATTTGCTTATTTCTGTAATTGTTTCATCAAGCAGCTCACTGGCACTGCAGCTTTACGGGGCAGAGCCATGTGTGGAGCTTCTTGGCATTACATGCCAAGATCTTGTTATTAGACCTTATGGAGTAGTCTCATCAGCCTTCCTCTTTCTATCTTCTTCAAATATGGACCGTCTTGTATCATCTTAGACCATCAGTCATTTGGGTCATCTTCAGGTGATTAATACGGTTCCCCACACACACCACCCTGGTGCTGAGTTCTGCCCTCACACATCTTGGGCTGTTAATTGCCGACTCAGAGGCCCCCCTCTGACCACTGTGCCTAGAACCCTCCTGTCTCCCCACATCAGGTGTGAGTTCCTGTGGCTCAGTTTTCCTGCCATTGCTAGACAAGTCCTACATACCATGCATCAGAACCACATATGGACAGCTCTCCCTAATTCCTTCTAAGCTCACCAGAACTTCTGGAAAATACCATCCAATGATCACATAGTCACGTTCTTTCTCAGGCTGTCTCAGATGCCTGGAACATTCTTTGTCCCATTCCAGTGTGTCCAACCTTCTTTCTCACCACATTCTTTTTTTTTTTTTTTTTTTTTTTTGAGACGGAGTTTCGCTCTTGTTACTCAGGCTGGAGTGCAATGGCGCGATCTTGGCTCACCGCAACCTCCGCCTCCTGGGTTCAAGCAATTCTCCTGCCTCAGCCTCCCGAGCAGCTGGGACCACAGGCACGCGCCACCATGCCCAGCTAATTTTTGTATTTTTAGTAGAGACGGGGTTTCACCATGTTGACCAGGATGGTCTCGATCTCTTGACCTCGTGATCCACCCGCCTCGGCCTCCCAAAGTGCTGGGATTACAGGCGTGAGCCACCGCGCCCGGCCTCTCACCACATTCTTATCTTTTCTTACGTATCCAAAATCAGCAGACTCTTCTTAGCTGCTTGAGAGGGTGATACAGGATTCTGGTTCAGTCGCCCCGGCTGTCTGCTCCTGACATCTGGCTCTCCAGCATACCTCAAACGTGCACGTCATCCAAGGATAGCAAATCAGTTTACCCATGACTGTCTATACAATTCAATAGTTTTAAAAAACTGGAATATTTACTATGTTTTTCCATTTTTCACTGAATTCACCAGATTGGCCTTTTAATTCAGTGTAGTGCAGCACAAATCCCAGTGGCTAAACACCTTAGAAATAGAAATTCTTGACCTGGAGTTGGAAGACCTGGGCTGTGATCTCTGGTGTTTTGCTTACTGGCTGTTCAAACTTGAACAGGCCCCTAAGTTTCCCAAGCACTGATTTCTTCTTACATAAAATAAGCCATCATCACAAGTGCCCTGAGGATGGCTGAGGTCATGGAATCAAGTGATGTGTATCAGAGTGAGCTTTATGGTTTCCTTTCAGGCTTAAGTTCCTGGAAGGCAGGGATTGTGACTGGCTCATGCAAACAGGATTTTAGTCCTGCAAACCGAAACTGAACCGACGATTGTGGTGATTTTCTCGCTAATGCAACTGAAAATCTTTGCTTTCTCTAGGTCAACGCTGGCCCGCTGGCATATGCGCGAGCTTTCTTAGATGACACAAACACAAAGCGATATCCTGACAATAAAGTGAAGTTACTGAAGGAAGTTTTCAGGTAAAGCTCACAGAAAACGTCTTCTTCTCTTCAAGTGTTGGTCATTTCTGTGTCCATTCGGAAAGAGATGCTGCTGGTTGGACTCATGCCTTGTCCTCTGTGTGCTTTTGTTTCCCCCACCTGTACATTCCAGGCAATTTGTGGAAGCTTGTGGTCAAGCCTTAGCAGTAAATGAACGTCTGATTAAAGAAGACCAGTTAGAGTATCAGGAAGAAATGAAAGCCAACTACAGGGAAATGGCGAAAGAGCTTTCGGAAATCATGCATGAGCAGGTGAGTTCCGCACTGGCTCCAACAACTTGGAGTTCTTGGATAGGGGTTTCAAGTGCACCCTGTAATGACCTAGGCCTCCTGATCTCCTTCCAGAACTGTGACCTCTGAAGGAGAATGTGGCATACCACACTCCTGTCATGCTCTAGCCCCAGGTCATTTGGGAACAGCTAACAGATTGCCCGTATGCTGTTATCTACAGCAAGTGGGAAGACCAGGCCTGCCTCCACGAGGCTCTAAGAGGTGGACAGGTTCCCTAAGCTTTCTCTCTTCCCATCCCCATCTAGCCAAAAAGAAAAGAAAGGAAAAACTCACTCAAAAATATCCATACTGTTACAACTTTGTTCCTTTAATCCTTTGAATAAAGCAGGACTTGCCAACCTGCTTTAAGAATTGTCTGTTGCATTCAGTGTTTTTGCCATTTAAAGATACAGAACGATTCCATTTTTGACTATGTACAGCTGGCCTCCGTGCCCCAGCAGATTCTTCCTGGAAGTTCACCATTATTACGGGCATCTTCCCTGATTACTTCGCTGTTATCTCCTTGCTTTGGGTTTCTTCAGTCAAATTCCATGTGTGGGCTTAGTTGTCACAGAGGAGATAGTGACTAGTACCCAGGGAATGCCTACAGCAGCAGCCACATTGTTGTTTTATGAGGGGTTCGTCCAACGCACTGTCCCATCTTCATAATTGACATTAGCACCTTGATACCAGAACTGCTCTGTCTGGCCCCTCCATGACCATCCTTCCTTCTGGCACAGTAGAAGCCAGGGCCATTTGTGGCAGCTGTCCTCTCCCCTGACAGTTTAGTTAGGACATTTTCATTGCAGGAAACAAATGTCAGTGTGTGAGCTTTAACTCACTTGCTTTTTTTCTCTTCCATGCTAACACGTTCAGCTGGGATGGTAATGTCATTTTTTAATTTTATTTTTCTGATAATCTGACTGAGAAAAAGCTATTACGTTTTCCACTTTGAGCAGCTGCAGACATTGGCATAATGGCAGTACATGGGCAGAGGAAAGCACCTCCTCCAGACATTTTTAAAAGTAGAAGCCAGACGTCATGGCTCATGCCTGTAATCCCAGCACTTTGGGAGGCAGAGGCAGGTGGATCACCTGAGATCAGGAGTTCAAGACAAGCCTGGCCAATATGGTGAAACCTCGTCTTTACTAAAAAATACAAAAATTAGCTGGGCATGGTGGTATACGCCAGTAGTCTCAGCTACTCAGGAGGCTGAGGCGGGAGAATTGCTGGAACCTGGGAGGTGGAGGCTGCAGTGAACCAAGATCACGCCACTACCCTCCAACCTGGGCAACAGAGTGAGTGAGACTCCATCTCGGAAAAAAAAAAAAAAAAGTAGAAAAAAATGGAAACAATTTGAGAAATGAATGTCTGAATAATTAAGCAGAACAGAAGGGACTCATGGGAACCAATTTTTGGGAAGAACTTGAGCTCTTTTCTGTGGAGCCTCCAGATTCCTATAGAATGGAGCGAAATCAGTGGGTGCTGACATCGGGCAGTAAAGACGATGACAGTAGGGAGAGCTCATGGGCTGAAACTGTTCAACTCCCAAAGGACAGGGAAATGGAATGTGCTTGCTCTCCTTCACCCTGAACTTCCCATTATGCCAACAACTAGGAAGACTGAGCCCCTCTGAACCCCTGAAGGGCCACGGTGGGGGGAGACCTGCTGGAGGTGAAGACCTCCAGCACCAGACCACTCAGATCCTTCCGGGCACCACTGGGCATGGAAAGACACTTGGTCAGGGTCAGAGGGGTAGCCACCCTCCCCCAAGACGAGGTCTGTAAGACCCTGAGAAAAGAAGGCAGGAGAGAAACCCAAATGCTCCAAATTCATTTTTAAAGGCTATTTCAAGGTGAAGGCTAGGTTGTGTCCCAGTCAAACACATGTAAGTAGACCTCAAGTTGCCTTAAGTAGATTCAAGTTGCCTTATGACCTGGTGAGTGTAGAAGGCTGTCCATTCACTAGCTTGTAAAAGAAACAAAATGTGCTGTTCTTGACTTTCTCCTTATAATCCTTACCTGAAAACAGTCATTTACTAGATAAGCTGAGTCTCCCTCTGCAGACCACCAGCCAGGCTTTCTGGGTGCACATCACTCACGTGTTGGAGTGAGCCTCGGATGACGACTTGTGTGTGTGATGTGGGTGCAGTGCTTTGAGAAATATCTGTTTGTGTCCTTCCACTCAGTGACATGGTGTTACACGTGGCAATGTGCACTGCAAATGGTAACGTTCCGTTGCGCTCAGTAACATTGTGTTTTTGGCCTCAAGATCTGCCCCCTGGAGGAGAAGACGAGCGTCTTACCGAATTCCCTTCACATCTTCAACGCCATCAGCGGGACTCCAACAAGCACAATGGTTCACGGGATGACCAGCTCGTCTTCAGTTGTGTGATGACACGTCAGGGCCCGTGCGTGGGGACTTGCTTTGTCATTTGCAAACTCAGGATGCTTTCTAAAGCCAATCACTGGGGAGACCGAGCACAGAGAGAAGCCAAGGGGAAGGGGAGAGAAAGGAAATAAAGAACTATGTGATTTCTTAGCAGATTTTCTATAGGAGTTGTAAGAGGGTGCACATATTTTTTTAAATCTCACTGGCAATATTCAAAGTTTTCATTGTATCTTAACAAAGGTGTGGTAGACACTCTTGAGCTGGACTTAGATTTTATTCTTCCTTGCAGAATAGTGTTAGAATAAATGGCCTACAGAAAAAAGGTTCTGGAATCTACATGGCAGGGAGGGCCGCACTGACATGGATGCCTGGGGGGGCCTTTTGCCTCGAGGCTAAGCTGGAAAATCTTGAAAAATTTTTTTTTTCCCTGTGGCACATTCAGGTTGAATACAAGAACTATTTTTGTGACTAGTTTTTGATGACCTAAGGGAACTGATCGCTGTAATTTTTGTACCAGTGAACCAGGAGGTTTAGGGCTTTTATACTCATTTCCTTGCATTTAGAAAACTATGAAAGCTTAAGGGATTATGTGAGCTTAAAACTAGTCAAGCAGTTTAGAACCAAAGGCCTATATTAATAAACACAACTATGCTGAAAAGTACAAAGCAGTACAGTATATTGTTATGTACATACCATTGGTAATGCAGTCCGGCATTCTGTACATATATGTATTACATTTCTACATTTTTAATACATCAGCTTCTGCATTGTGTCACTGTGATAAATCTGTGCTGTTCCGGTATATGCAATACATTTGACTCTTTTACTCTTGTACATAAAAATGTGCAGTATGGAGATGTATACAGTCTTTATTCAGTTTATAAACTGTTTGAAGAATTTCACCCTTTTGCCAAAATGGTGGAGTATGTAATTGGTAAACCATAAATCCTGTGGTGAATGGTGGTGTCACTGAAAGCTGTCACCATGTTATATTTTAAGACATTAATTTAGTAATTTTATATTTGGGAAAATAAAGGTTTTTAATTTTATTTAACTTGAATCACTGCCCTGCTGTAATTAAATCTGTACCACGTCTGTATTAAAATGACATTCTGACCATTCGGGAGTGGCCGCTGGGTGTTTATTGTTCAGCAGTCCTAAGGGAACAGGATGCCAAAATCCTTGAGGGTGAAATCACACGGGGTCTGAAATTTTCTCTTAAATAACTTGAGTGGGGGGAAAAAACTGAGTAGAGACGCCGGGCCTGACAGAATGCTGGTCATTGTTGACACTGAAGTTGGGTGTGTGGGGAAGCATGATACCAGTTTCTCTGCTTTTGTGGAAGTTACAGATTTCACAAGGAGGAGTCACGTCTTCCAAGGACCTGCATGAATGCTTTGCTGGACCGTGGTCAGGATCTAAATCATATCAGTTACTCCCAAGTGCACGTGGATACCTTGCGACCTCTGGCTTTTCCCCTTCAGTCGTAGCAAGAAGTCCATCTTTCTCCCCTCCCTTACTGGCTTTCGAGATGAGAACTCTGGGATAATGCATAGGTGGCCAGGCGCACCCCCTGTGCCCCACGTGGTCAAGATGCCAGAACCAAGTCATGTGATGGCTCAGCTCGCAGGTGCTGTTTCTGCTTCTGGTGTGCCTGCTGGTCCCAGGAGGTAGATCAGCTCCCTGTCACTCATCCCCATATAGTTCCAGTGATGAAACTAAATAAAATACAGAACAAAATAATAAAAATAGCTGGGTTTCTGCCTTGAAGGGCTGTCAAGGCTGTCTTCTTACGTGACCAGTTAAGGAAAGAAAACTTGAGATGGGGCACCCAGCAGCCAAGGGCCTTGTGGCATCTGAAACATTTGCTACCCACCAATGGGAAGGCAAGAGGGAGAAGAGATGAAGAGGTGGCGAAGGGTTGCCTTGACCCACCAGAAGCCACAGCCCACTTACACACTCATGCCGCCACTGGGACTTTGCAGCATGCATTTGCTCCACGCCACTGACATCCCAGCCCAGACCAATACACCTCAAGGCAAACATCAGCAGTTCTGGGAGAAGAGCCTGGCACTGAGCTGGATCGTCTAGTCATAAACGCCTCATCTAGAAACCATAAAACTCAAGTCACCATGTAGTAGTATAAATACAAGTCTAGAAAGAGCCCATGTCAGATCAAGGTAAATTTGGAAGGTGGCCAACCCTGGCTTATGACAGGAGTGGGGAAAGGAGCCATCTCTAAGTTGGGACATCTGCAGGGAAACATCTGTATCAATTAGATCTTCCCTTAGTTACGTATGAAGCCTGGCAGGGCAGTTTCTTGGGAATTTGTTGCCATTCAGTAAATCTAGGGGTTTTCCCGTAGGTCCTGCTTATTTTAATTGAGGTAAAATATACATAAAATCTATCGGTTCAGCCATTTTAAGCACGGTGCATTGGCATCAGGTAGATTCTCACTGTTGTGCACCCACCACCCTCCCTCTCCAGATGCCTGCCTTCCCAGACTCACACTCAGTACTCACTAAACAGGAACGCCCTGCTTCCCCCTCAACACTGCTTTTGAGGCGATGCTGGATTTAAAAGTGTAGTTAGAACCTTATCTAGGATATTAACCAGGTGGGAACAAATAGAGCCAGCCCCTTGCATAGAAGACAGCTGCTGAGCAGGACTGCATGATGGCAAGGTAGCCTGAGTGAGGAGAAGCAGCCATCCAGAATGCTTTAATCATATGACGCATTTCCTGGAGGTGGTGACTCCATTCCACGAAAATGTGATCTCCATCCACGGGGCATCGTTTGTATAAGCCATGGTACATCCACAGTGGAACAGTGTGCTGTGGGGGGCCTTTGGCCAAGCCTCAGATGATAAAAGTTGCCATTTACCAGAAATCACACGGACTTTCCCAACCGTTAACAACTTGCAGCTACCCCCATCTTTCTCAACCGTAATCAACTTGCAGCTGCCTCTGCCTTTCCCGGCCACGAGCGCCACGGGCGCTCGTGGCTCCTCCCTTGTTTCTGCCTGAGCTGCCCCGAGATTTCCTCGGGCTGCCCCTCCTCCCTCGTCTCCCAGTTACTTGCAGCTGCCTTTATAAGCTGCTTTCCCCCGCTGAATAAACGAGACTTGATCAGACTCCTGTCTTGTCTCCATTCTTCGCGCCTCCTGTCCCTCCTTCATCCCCACTCCCTCTCCCTCGTCCCCGTTGTTGTCCTGCAGGTCGGGACAGTGTGCAGCTGTAAAAATCTGCTCATTTAATGCATTAAATGTGCTCTTGATGTACGAGGTGGCCTGGCAACGTTGGCCTGATGTCCGGTGATGGTCCGGGCTTGTCATGCTGTGCATACATTGGACAAGGACGCGGCACGAGAATCTGAAGCTTGTGCCTTCTTGTCCACATGTGACTTGAGCAGATTCATTTTCACTCCTGTATCTCCCGCTGCTAGTCAGGGGAAAGCCTGGAATCCCCTGCCTCACGGAAGGGAGTGAAATGCTTGCTAGAGGGTACCCCAATAATGCACTCTTCCGTTTGGAAGAAGCAAGAGCAATGGCTACAATCGTTGCTTGAAGTCTGTGCCAGTCGACATTTGCCTGGAATGTGGTAGCTCTGGCTGAGACGGGGTGGGGGCTCCTACTGGCGTGCTGGCGGGAGTCACCTGGAACTGACCTAGGAGCTTTCTGAGCCTTGCAAAAGAGCCACAGGTGAAGACATGAGGCTGAACTGCAAGGCCCTAGAAATGGGCAGGCCCACCGCTGAGAGACCCACACCCAGATCCGAGAGTTGTTGAGAAGCCATGTGTGCCAGCGTCTCTGGACAAGCCACGGAGCTGAGCTCCAGATGCTATTCGGTAGACGCTGATGTGCATCTCAGAGAAGGGGCGCCCACACAGCCCGGGCAGAACTTGGTCCTGATGTGTCTGACCCATCAGCTCAGGAGGAGAGCAGGCAGGGCCTCCTCGCAAAGGCTGGTCCTTCTGTGTCAGGGACAGTCACCGCACCTTCTTCCTGCACTCCTCCCAGGTGCCAGCACCTTCTAGCATGACCCTTAATCTGCAGAACAACGCTGCCAGGTGGGGAGTGGCTTCCTGTGAAGAAACCATGGGCAGAGAGATGGGGGAAGTTGCCACAGTACATAGGGAGATCCGGCTGACCTGGTCACTCGGCACCACGCAGCCACCCAGGACTCTGCAGAGCTGGGGGCAAGCCTGTGGGCTGCGCTGTGCCCCACCAGAGTCCTGTGCTGAAGTCCTGACCTCCAGAACCCCAGAAGGTGACTGGATTTGGAGTAGGGTCTTTAGAGAGGCGATTAAGTCAACATGAGGTCACTAGCTCGGAACCTAAGCCAATAGGACTGGTATCGTCGTGAGAAGAGGAGGTTTGGACACAGACTCACACAGAGGGAAACTGAGTGAAGACACCAGGGAAGATGGCCGTCCACAGGCCAAAGAGAGCTGCCTGGAACAGATCCTTCCTTCACGGCCCTCGGAAGGGGCCGCCCCTGCTGGCACCTTGATCTTGGACTTCTGGCTTCCAGAACTGCAAGGCAGTGACATCTGCAGCTTAAACCACAGCCTGTGGAGCTGTGTCATGGTAGCCAAGCGGAATAATGCAGCCAGAGCCCCAGCCACTCCAGGCGACAGGGCCACGGTGCTCTAGGACATGTGGGGAGACTCGAACCCTCAGAGGGACAGAGGTTTGAACAGAAACACCACCAAACCAGGACAGGATGAGGACAGCAAGTCTCTGGAGGAACTCACCTTGCTCTGAAACCAAGATTGGGAAATACTGTCACCGTCGGCTGTGGCGGCCCTGCCTGACTGGTTCTGAGAGGGTGCTTCTGGGAATGGGGCAACAGCAGGGCCCACGCTGCCTGGCAAATGACTTCCCACCTTTCCAGGTGGACGTGACCGGGAGTGGGAGGTAATATGGTCCCTTTGTCACCATCCGTGACAAGCAGTCACAGAAGCTAAGCGCATTGTCCTCTGCTTAGCTTGGCAGCACGAAAGGAGTACTGGATGAGGAATCTCAGAGGCCGGATTCTAGCTCAGTGACCCAGGTGTGGAGTCCAGCACCATCTGAGCTCCAGCTTTGACACCGTAACTGAGGAAAATCCCTGCTCCTCTTGAATTCACAGTTTCTCTGTCAAATAACATCATTTACTATTACTCTACCCCCAGCCAAAAGGATTGTAGGGGGCTTGTAATAAAGACATAATCACTAAAATCACTCAAGCAAGCATGAAAGAATGGGCATTAAGTAAAGGAGGGAAGAGATGGCTGTTTCTTATCCCTAACAACCCATACTAAACCCCAAATTTAGCTCTGAGCATCCTGGCAGCCAAGAGAAAAGGGGAAACACTTTCAAAAGTAGAGGGGAAAAAAAGTTTTAAGTTTAGAAGATACAGTACTTTTAAAGTAAAACATTGTAAAAAATGTAAAATGAGATTTTTCTTTCAACATGCACATTCCAAACAGGAAGAACAGAATCTACACTCAAAGTTCCCACATTTCTAGATGTTGTAGACTTCCTAGATTTGTGTAGCTTAAAAATAGATGAATTTATCACTGTTATCCCCACATGTCACAATCCCATGTTCTAGGCAAATCCAATAAACTTTCCCCCTCTTCTCTTTATAAAAATAGCCTCTATACTTTTTTCTAATTATAAAAGCAGTACTTGCTCCTAGTAGAACATGTATAAAATACCGAAAAATAGAAATGAGAATTTAAATATCCACAGTCCTCCAGCCCGCATCCCATCCAGATAACTGCCTTCGACATTTCACCAGGCTCCATTCCAGCATTTTCTCTGTCTTTTGAGTTTCCTATTGTTTCTTAACCCACATAGTTGAGGTTGCCTCCACTTTAGAAGTTTTGGTTCCTGGTAAATACTGTGTAGGAGCACCTAGAATGACCAGACCTTCAACTTGACTCAGAGCTCATTTTCCTTGAGATAAAAATTGAGCAACAGGTTTCTGCTGTCTTTGCTCTGCCCATCCACGTAAGCCTTGGGTCCACAGCTGTCTCTGCAACAGGAGCTCTGCCCAGCTGGTCCGGAGCACCCACTTCCTCCGATTCCCACCCACAAAAGGATTCCACTTGGCAGATGGTAAGAGCGCCTGGGGGAGTGAGAACCGTAGTTCTGAGCCACTGTAACCTTCTTCATCCATTATTCCTACTGTCTCCGTGAATATTTACCTGGAGACAGTGTGGGCTCTGAGGAAGGATGTCTCATCACCATGCCAAAAAAATCTCCTGCCCTTCTCAGCATGTCCTTGTCCTTTTCTATTTCACCCCGTGAAATTCCACCAAAGGAGATTCACACACATTAACGAGTGTCATTGAAAAATTCCATCCTAAGGTAAATCCCCTCCACGGATCTTGTGTGGATTGTGTCACTGTTATTTTTCTACTCACACATAATATTAGCTGGAGGGGTCGCCTTACTGAAGGGAGCAAGAGACATGGTTTTAGAACTGAGCCAGGAGAAGAAATGCTCCATGTGGCTCTGCAAGGAAAGTCCGCGTAGCCCCCTCGGGTTGCTGGGTCCCTGGGATGCGACGATGTGGCTCAGAGCAAGAGCCTGTCTCAAAGAGGAAAAGTTGAACGTTTGTGCTTGTTTTCCATATTCTTCTCCTTATATAAAACAAATTAAAAGGTTTCGAATTATCCTTCCATTTTTTTTCCATATCTCACACACACACACACACACGCACGCGCATGCGCACGCGCGCGCGCACACATTCATCGCCCCCACTTCTCCGCTCTGTGGCAGTGCACAGTCCCCTTAGCACTGGCCGACAGGCATTTCTCCAGGAGTTGCACTCGTCACTTTGCATCCGAAAACCTGTGTTTGTTACTGGAAGTCATTTACCCAACTGTTGAAACAGTCTCACTTCTTTCAGAGCAATGGAAAGGTAATGGCACATTTTCAAGGAAGCACGCACCTGTGCAGGCAGTGGCCCTGTGCAAACTGACCCCTCTCCCAGGCCGCCCTCCTTCCCCGGGGGGCGGGGTCCACATGCCTATCTCTGGAACAAGCGTTCGGCTGTCCTGTCTCTGACTCCAATGCACACTGAGTCATTGTGTAAAATCTCCACACACTTCCCAGGTCTGTCAGATTGTGGAGCAAAGTCCCTTGTAAAGGAAGGGGCGATTCTGCTGAGGCAGAAGATGAATTGCCCTCTTGCCTTTCGAGGAAGGCTCTGGTGCTGAGCTGAGCAGGGGACACTGTTTTGCCTGGTGAGCTCGCATGAAACACTTGAGCCAGAGACCCGGCGTCCCCTCCCCATCCACTCTCAGTCATCCGCACTCCAGGGTCGCTTCAAGGGCACAAATGCCACTGTGCCCAGCCTTTGTGGAGGGGCTGCTCCATGCGGCCATTGTGAAGACAGGTTGATCTGGGATTTTATATTTTTAAGAGGACATAGCGCTCAGCTGTAGAGTCATCTTTTTCAGCCTTAGAGTGATTTGATACGGGCTTTTCATCATAAAAAGGACTGGATTTGGGAGAGTTGTTGGAAGTCATCTACTGCTGGTTCTTACCACCCTGCCCTCAAGCCCCAGTCCCCCCAGGGACACAAACAAAAATGTTTGTGGAATTTGGGGTTGTCATAATGGAGGGTGGGGTGCTGTTGTAATCCAGGGGGTGGAGGGCAGGGACGCTGCTGAACGTGTCACAGTGCATGTGACAGCCCCCCACAACAGACAGTGATCCATCCAGGATGGCAGGACAGCCAAGGTGGAGAAGCCTGTATCTAAGCTGTTGTTGGTGAAGGGTTGACCCGCAGCCCAGCAGCCACGAACAGACAAGCAGTCGGGAGCTTGCGAGCAGAGGGTCCTGGTCCACACCCAGAGCCACTGGGTGGGAATCCACATTCCCACAAGCCCCAGGGGATTCCTCTGCACATCAATCAGGGTGTGAGAATCGCTGCTCCCTGTGACCCCAATGCCAAGAGGGGACACTCGACAGCAAAAGTCCCACCCAAGCACAGGGCTCCGCTAGCTCTAACTAGCCAGCTCAGTGAACATCTTCAAGATAGTTCTTGCAAGGACTGATTTGCCCTGATGAAGATACAGAGACACTCTAGAGGTGTAGTGACAGAGGCCACCGTCATTTTGATTTTTCATCTCAAGAAGATTCCACGTTTTGAAGTAGCAGGTGCCAGCATTTTGAAGCCTCTTATGGCTCTAGTGGCAACATCTGCTCGCCAGTTACAGAGGGCGTGACCCTGAAACCCTCCACCCACTGCCCCACCTGGTGTCCTGAGCACCTGACTAACCTGCTCAGGAACAGAGCTCCCGCAGGGCGGGGAGGAGGGCTCATCCTCGCTCCATTTCTCCTGAGGCCCAGCCACGTGCCTGACAATCAGTTGAAGCTTGGCATCCATTGAACAGATGGATGTAGGAGAAGCAGGGAGACAGGAGGTCCTGGCCCCCCACTCCAGAGGCCTGAATGAGGAGGGAGATGTCCTCCTTCACGTGGGAAAACGGCCACCTGGCTCCCAAGCCAGCTGTGTGGGGGCAGGCATGTGTGAAGGGGTCTGGCCTCTGCCATCCTTTCCCGCTGCAGGAAACCAAGCCTGAGTGCTTTCGCTTCTGCAGCCTCCAGCCTTTTTTTTTTTTTGAGACAAGAGTCTTGCTCAGTCACCCAGGCTGGAGTACACTGGCACAATCTCAGATCACTGCAACCTCTGCCTCCCAGATTCAAGCGATTCTCCTACCTCAGCCTCCTGAGTAGCTGGAATTACAGGCATGCGCCAGCTAATTGTTTGTAGCTTTAGTAGAGACGGGGTTTTGCCACGTTGTCCAGGCTGGTCTTGAACTGTTTACCTCATGATCCGCCCACCTTGGCCTCCCGAAGTACTGGGATTACAGGCATGAACCACCATGCCCAGCCTTTTAATTTTATTTATTTATTTATTTTGAGACAGAGTCTTGCTCTGTCGCCAAGCCTAGAGTGCAGTGGCACGATCTTGGCTCACTACAACCTCCGCAGCCTGTGTTCAAGCAGTTCTCCTGCCTCAGCCTCCTGATTAGCTGGGATTACAGGTGCCTGCCACCACGTCCAGCTAATTTTTGTATTTTTAGTAGAAACGGGGTTTCGCCATGTTGGTCAGGCTGGTCTTGAACTCCTGAACCTCGTGATCCGCCTGCCTTGGCCCCCCAAAGTGCTGTGATTACAGGTGTGAGACACCATGCCCGGCCAACTCATTGATGTTTTAACTCATTTCACATCGTTCCATAAATAATTCCAAACAAACGCTCAGGTGGAAAGTAGATGGAGAGAAGAAACCCAAACCACCCAGGAACAGAAAACAGAGAGAAGGAAGCAGGGCTGAGCCGGAGACACCTGTGATTCTAGACCTAGACGGCTGTCGCAGGAGAGGGATGTGGTGGGCTTTTAGTTGCCAGTGGAAAAAGAAATGCAGTTTCCCATCGAGAAGGAAACCCCAAGTGGCCCTGCAGGTAGGACAGGACACGCGCGTCTCCTTGGGGTCCTGGGAGGATGGCGACCTCCACAGGCTTCCGGTAGACTTTATGGTCAAAGAAAGCGAAGCGGTGGCACCCCCAAGGGCAATTCTGTCAAATGAGTGCGTGAGGGCACTGCACCACTGCCTGGCACTCACCACCCACCTCTATATGCCTGGTTCCTTCCAGGCTAGATGCCAGTCACCAGCTAAAGGGCCTTATCACAACTTGACTGTCGCCTGCCTGCTGGGACCCTGCTCTCCAACCTGTTGTCCCGGGCTCTGAATCTCTCAACTAAGGAGAACAGCTGCTCCTTTTTTTTATTTTTATTTTTTTGAGACAGAGTTTCACTCTTATTGCCCAGGCTGGAGTGCAATGGCACTATCTCAGCTCACGGCAACCTCTACCTCCAGGGTTCAAGTGATTCTCTTGCCTCAGCCTCCCGAGTAGCTGAGATTACAGGCATGTGCCACCACACCCAGCTAATTTTGTATTTTTAGTAGAGACGGGGTTTCTCCCTGTTGGTCAGGCTGGTCTCAAACTCCCAACTGCAGGTGATCCGCCTGCCTCGGCCTCCCAACAGCTGCTCCTTAAACCTCCTGTCTTCCCAGGGGTTCAGGGAACCCCTGCTTCACTTTGTCCCCGTCAGACACAAAAGTATGGGCAGAACGTCCCTGAGCTGCTGGACAGCCAGGGGTGACATGTACAGCCTCTGTGGCTGAGCGGCTGGCCTGGAGTCTGGCCCTGCCTGTGTGGAGTGTCATTCCACGGAGGAGTACCTTATCTCCCCCTAGGAAACGGAGGCTAGAAGGAGCGTCTACGAGTTTACTTTCCTGTGAAGGGTAAGTGAGATGATTTAGCCATTCAACACGTATTTCTTGAGCTCTTTTGAAGAGCCCAGGAACTCAAAGCTGCAGTGAGCTGTGATCCTGCCACTGCACTCCAGCCTGGGTGACAGAGCAAGACCCTGAGAGGTAAAGATAACCATGTGATGTCTTGATTCTTTTGAAAAAAGCAGACACCATATTAACAACCTTAAACAATGTGCAACGATTTCAGGTACGCTCTTAGCCTCCTCACCTCTTCACGCTCCTCCCTTATGGCTCCAGACTCCACCGTAACCTCCTCCCTGCAGCTCTGGGGTGTCTTGGACGGCTCCAGAGCCCGATGCTCCCCCTCACTCCTGGGTCCTTCCCCACCTGTCCTTTCTGCTTGGAGGCCTCCTTTCCCCTTGGAAGCCCTGCACCCGGCTGCTTGACATCTGGGACTCTGATGGGCGGGTCCTCCTCCCAAGCAGAAGCTCCTGGATTTGCACCTCACCATCCCAGCACGTGGCCCTGCCTCCAACTTTCCGTTTACTTGGTCTTGAATAAATAACAGACAACCCAGTAAAAACTCTGGCAAGATTCTGGGCCTTCATAAACAATGAATTCGTGACTGAAAGTGAGCTCATTTCACGTCAGTCATTCTGTCTGAGTGGCACACAATTGCCCAGGCAGCTGTGAAACAGCCTTGTTGTTGATGAACGGGAGCTGACTGTGTCTTCAGTTACTGTTTTTATTATTAGCAGTCATTTGGAAAAGTAGAATGCCATGCTCAAGGCCAGAGCCACCACTCCTAAATCCAATCCACTCCACCTGCAGTCCTCCCTTCTCACCGCCTCTCTCAAAGCAAACAAGGAAACCAGGAGAAGCAAACGGCCTGGGCCCGAGTGAAATGGAACCACCCACACTAGCACAGCCACACGGTGAGCACACAACTGCCTCGGGAACCCCTCCACGTTCTCCTGCCTCTTACCGTCACATACGCTGGCCACCCACTGTGGGCTATGTCTTGTCCCGCTCTGTGGGGACCCCTCGTGACAATACTATGTCATCAGTGTCTGTACCAGAACAACGTACACCGCACCAGGAAGAGTAAGGCCAACTTAACAAAGACAGACACTTCAAAACAGAGGAGGGTGTTTCTGGCAGACACTGTGGACTGTGCACAGTTCTGAGATATAAAAAACCCGGTTATTTGGAGGGAACGTATGCAGGGAGTCTGCGATGGCAAGAATGGGTATTGGAAGCCAAGCTGGCATTGCAGCGTGAAGTGTCTTATGTGCAATATTCAGAGTTTGGAATTTATCCCGCGGCCAGGGAGAATCTCCCGAAGGTTTCGTTATGGCAGTGGGAGAGGAAGAGAGGGAGACATGAGCAGCTCTGTGTTCTGCATAATAACTGGAGTAGCCTAGCAGAGGTGGGCTGTGAAGAGGCTGAGGGTTGCAACTAGAGGTGATGGAGACCAAAGTTTTACCATGCAGGTGAAGCCTCCAGGTAGCAGGCACAGAGAGTAGATTGTAAATGTTTTTATTAGACTTAAGGTCTGCGCTGATGTTAGTGCCATGCCCGAGGTAAAGGAGGCACATCCAACCCCCACTTCCCATCACGGCCTGAAGCAGTCTCTAAGGTTAAATTTTAAGAGTGCCCTGGTGGAGGAGGAAGTCCACTTGGATGGTTGAGAGGCCTTAGAAATTTACTTTTGAGCCGGGCGCGGTGGCTCATGCCTGGAATCCTAGCACTTTGGGAGGCAGAGGCAGGCGAATCACGAGGTTAGGAGTTCCAGACCAGCCTGGCCAACATGGTGAAACACCATCTCTACTAAAAATACAAAAATCAATCGGGCATGGTGGTGGGCACCTGTAATCCCAGCTACTCGGGAGGCTGAAGCAAGAGAATCGCTTGAAACCAGGAGGCGGAGGTTGCAGTGAGCCAAGATCATGCCACTGCACTCCAGCCTTGGTGACAGGGCAGGACTCCATCTCAAAAAGAAAAAAAAAAAAAAAGAAAACGAAATTTTCTTTTGGTTTACACTATGATCTCTCCCCTCCACAGCCTGTCAGGGAGCAGCCCAGCGAGAGGCGGGTCTCCAGGGATTGGCTGATCTATTAGGATCTGCAGAGCCTGTCTCTTCAACCCCCTTGGTTTTTACTCTTCATTAGGCTTCTCCATCGTGAGTCCCTTGCCTCTTCTGGCCTTGCTTTAAGGGATAAGAATGTGAGCTCTGTAGGCACAGGTCTGTCTCCGCGCTGGCCACCCACTCTGCGCGATGCCACCACTAGCATGGTCATTGGCACTGGGAGGTGATAAATAGTAATGCTTGAATGAAGGATTAAATGCACATGGGAAGAAACAGCATTGGTCTCACAACTACTGAGAAGTTGCTGCAGCCACTGCAGAAGTTCTGATTCCGTAGATCGGGGGCGGGGCCTGAGAATCTGCATTCCTCTCAAGTTCCTGGGTGATGCTGACGCTGAAGGTCCAGGGACCACACTTTAAGAAACGCTGGCTGAGACCAAAAGTGTGTTTCCAAGAGTTTGGGACTCCAGGGTTCATGAGCTCAGCAATAGAAACACCACCCTACGGAGAAGACTGTGACCTAAACGAACCACCACAAGCCCACCTTTCTACTCCCAGCATATCTGGCAGGTTTGCAACTGTGGGTACACTTCCAAACCCGCCAGAGCAAGCTTTCCTCTCCTTCAGCCGTCATGAGGTTCCATGACTTGCAGCCCCCATTTCTGGAGGTAACATCAACCGCTACCCTGTGTGTCGCAATGAGGCAACTATTTGAAGAGTTTCTTACTGTTCAGCTGCGATGAAGAAAGCACAGGAACGGCAGGTCCAGCCGCCTGTGTGGAATAGCAGTCTCTGTTTCTCCCTAAGCGCTCCATCTTCCAGAAAAACTGGCTGGGGGAGTGCTAAAGATTCAACAGATAATAGAGTCAGGTGAGTGGACGACACAAAGCGTGCTGTATACACACAACAGAATATTCCTCAACTTCAGACGGAAGGAACGCTGATGCGCTTCATACTGTGCACCAGCCTGGAGGGCATCACCCAAGTGAAAGAAGCCAGACACAAAAGGGCAAGCACCGTCCATTTCTTCCCCGAGACGCTGGACTTGGCAGGTTCGTGGAGAGGGACAGGAGAATGGCGGGTGTCAGGGCCTGGGGCCGGGGTGGACGGGGAGGACTGTGTAATGCCTCCACGGTTTCCGTTTGGGAAGATGAAGTTCTGGAGCTTGATGGTGGCGATGGTGGGACAACAATGAGAATGCCACCGAACTGTGCACTTCAGACTGTTTTATGTTGTGAGTATTGCAGCATGATTAAAACAAAAAGTGGAAACTCACCTTCATTCCCCCTCCCCCACCACCTTTTTTTTTTTTTTTTTTTTTTTGACACAGAGTGTTACTTCTTACTCTGTCTCCAGGCTGGAGTGCGGTGGCGTAATCTCGGCTCACCACAACCTCCGCCTTCCATGTTCAAGCAATTCTCCTGCCTCAGCCAAGTAGCTGGGATTACAGGCATGCACCATCACACCCAGCTAATTTTGTATTTTTAGTAGAGATAGAGTGCCGTCCTGTTGGCCAGGATGGTCTCGATTTCCTGACCTCGTGATCCGCCGGCCTCGGCCTCCCAAAGTGGAGATCACAGGTGTGTGCCACCGCGCCTGGCCTGGTGATTCTTAAAGAAAGAAAATGTAGAATCCCCCGGAAATGCTTTCAAAGGCTGAATCTCAAAATAAAGCCACACACACATTCTCACACACACTCTCACACATACATCACACACATTCTCACACGCACTCACGCTCAATCCTCATTCACACACACACACACACACACAGCTGAGCCCTGTCTCGCCATGGTTTGCCTCCCCACCCAGAAACGTGCGTTCCTCCCGCAGTGGTTTCCAAAGTGTGGTTAGAGTTGTGAGAAATACACATTCTGGGGCCCCAGCCCCGACCTCCTGAGTCTGCCGGCCTAGGGGTGGGGCCTGGCATCTTCGTTGAGACCCGCCCTCCTCGGGCCTGCCGCGCTCCCGTCGGGGAATTCCCGCCCGCACCTGGGCCGGGGCCGGGGTCCACGTGCGGGGGCTCGGAACGCCGACCTCTGCTTCCTGCAGCACCGCCCCCCGGGTGGAGCCGGTGGCCCCGCCTCGCAGAGCTGGGGCTGCACCCGGGGCGGCGGGGCCGGGCCTGGACGCCAGGGCTGAGGAGCCGCACCTGCCAGCAGCGCGTCCCACCTGCCAGGAGAGCGTCCCGCCCGCCGGTCGCAGGAGCCCTCGGAGCCGCAGCCATGGGTAAGCTCGGCGGGCGGGGGGCGCGGGGTGGCGCCGCGGGGGGCCGGCCGGGCTTTGGACTCGGGACCCCGCCGTCACCCGGCGCTCGGAGCGGCGTGGGCACCGGGTTGGCACCGCGGCGCGCGAAGGGGACGCGGCGGCGGGAAGCGGGACCACCTGGGGGCCCACGGGGTCCGGGAGGTTGCGGGGCGCCCGAGGTCCTCTCCCTGCTGGTCACCGCGCGGAGGCCGGGGAGCCCAGAGGCGCCAACTCCGCGGAGGTTGCTATCCTGACCCGCCCGCCCGTTGGGCACTGCGGTCCTAGTGTTCCCACCCTGCGGGCCGAGCGTGCGCTGGGAGCGGGACCCCGCGGACGACAGCAGGACCCACAGAAACGCCATCCAACTGGGCGCCCCGTGGCTGCCTCTGCACTTCTCTTGCCTCTGGCTGGCGAAGGGACCCTGGAGTTCCGCAGGGAGCCCTGGCCCGAGAGGAGTTGGGGCCCTCTCTTTGTGGCCCCCTCTTAACCCTCTGCACTGTCCCCTGGCTTAATTTAAGGCACTTTCTGTGCCTTATAGAAGGTGAGGAGCTGGCTCTTGATGGGGCTGGAGCACCAGCAGAGCAGCTAGGAGGCATCTTGACTCCTGCCCCGCTTCCGAATTAACCACCCTGGAACTGAGGCAGACTCAGGAGAATGAACGCAGACGGGGAGATAGCTGCGCGAGAGCAGCCCGGCCCGCTGCTTTCTCAAAGATGAGAAGCCCACTCAGCTCCCCAAAGTTGTGCCATGGATGCCTGAGGCCAGCACTTTGCAGAAAGTGTGGCCACGTGGGTGAGGGGATCTGAGCCTGTAGACAGGAATGCCAGTCAGTGGCTGCGTCAGTGGTCCCGGTGGGGTGATGTGTGTCCTGCCCAGCCCCCGGCTGCACCCACCCCCTGGCACTCAGAACGCCTGCTGGGCACACCATGTTGTGGTTCCTAAGGAGAAGCAGTGAGTGGTTCACATTTTGGACCTCTAATTGTGGCCAGTTGTGCCTGCTCCAGAAAGACCTGCAACTTCCCTCTCTGCGAGGCCGTGGCAGAACTCAGCTCTCCAGGCAGATTCCTGGGCTGCAGTTCTCAGTCCCGCCTCAAACCAGTCCCACCTGTCACTCCATGTAACTTTGCTGGGAGCTGCTCTGAACTATTTCTGTTGATTGTCAAATACCAAATACCTGAGTAGCATCCTTGTTGAGTTGGAATTCATGACCCGTGTTTAGCGCTTCAGCAGATCCAATCTGGATCGTTGTTTAAAGGCAGCTGCCTGGTTGTTGGTGAAGGAATACAGTTAGCTTTTGAAGCCTCCTCCCAAATGAATTGACGCGTTCTAGTCTGCCGCTGGTCCTCTCCGTTTGTTTGCAACTGACAAAGCACGCGAATAGCAGCAAAAAAGTTTATATGCAAACACCGATTTGATTTTTACTGAAGCCCCAACTTTTCAGTATCAAGGGTTAGTTAGCAAATGAAAAAAAAAATGTTCAATGGTTGTTAAGGGGAAAGAAAGTAGTAACTTTTCAAGAACAAATCTTTGGTGCTTAGGTCATGCCAGTGTTGTTTCCGATCCCTAGTCACTGAGGGGACACTTGAAGCGGTTGGGGAACGAGGCAGGAGACGAGCAGGGCATGGTCCTTAGAGAAGCTGTTGCCTCCTGCCTCTGACTTCATCCCACTGTAATTGGAACAAATTTTCCCAGTAGATGCTTTTTCACACCTTGAGAATCCAGAAGCAGAAGTTCTGAATGAATAGGAAAGTGAGGGAGAGGGATCGGATGAGACTCAGAACTGTACCATTAAGGCATTTATTAGACTTAGCAACAGAAGCAAGGAGAATCCACAACAGCTGACAGAGTAAATACAAGCTGCTTCGGATGTGACCACACCCAGCCAAACCTGGCTCAGCGTCTTGCTGGGCTCATGAACGGCACCTCCTTTGTTTAAAGCAGTGGTCAACAGTCTCTTCTGGAAAGCGCCAGGGAGGAAATGCTTTGGGTCCTGGGTAGGGGGGCGGGCAGGTGGTCTCCGTGGCAACTTCTCAACGCTGTAGTTCTAGAGCAGCTGTAGACAATCGACAAGTGGGCAAGACCAGTTGCAATAAAACTTCATATACTCGGACATTTGAATTTTATGTAATTTTCATGTGCCACAACGTAATCTTCAAAAACTTTTCTTAATCGCTTAAAAATATAAGAACCATTCTTAGCTTGTGAGCCACACAGTAACAGGCGGTGGGCCAGATTCAGCCCTTGAGCCACAGTTTGGGGACCCTTGCTTTAAGGTATCTTTGTGCTTCTTAGAGCCTGGGGTGAGAGATGCCATTTTCCCAAGGGCTGTCAGTTGAATTAAGTCTTCAAATAGCAGAAAACTTCTTAGATGCTGGGAAGAAGCTTCAGTAAGAAAAAGCAGCCTCTGAAGCCTCCGTGGGGTGATAGGGCTGGGGATGCTTTTGTGGAAGATTTCTACTATTTGGTCTCTTTCCTCCCACCCCACCTGACTCCTCTTCCGAAGCTTAGCAAGAGTCTATGCTAAATGGACTCTGAAAATTAGGTGCAAGTCTTCAGGTTGTATGCAGCAAGCTCCTGCCTCTATCTGCCCACACGTCCAGGTTGATTGGAGATATTCACTCACTTAATGAAGGAGGCTTTATTCTCTTCCTGCACTACCAGGTCTCAGTCTCCTGGCTGGCCTTGTTTGTGATTCTGATGGGTTTTTCCAAGTCAGCTGCCTGGGCTTAAAATGATGGGTAAGCAGTGAAGGTCCCTCACACCTGGAGAGTCTCTCCCACTCTTTCCTTCTCCTGTCAGCTCGAGTCAACTGGAGAGCAATGTTGAAGTACCAGGGCAGCTGGTGTCCCTGCTGCAAGCTCCAGAGGTGGCCCCACACTGCAGGAGGCTTTTGGCATATGACTTTAGGAGAACCTACCTCCTCCTAGCCGGCAGCAAGGAGAGAATTTCTAACATTGGGTTCTTTCTGGCTAAGATTGCTGAGTCAGTGGTTTTCAACCTTGAGTGTGCCTCAGGCTGATGGGAGTGAGGGCTTGTTCCAGCAGCAGGGCTCGCCAGACCCCTCGCCTGGAGTCTCTGGAGCAGTAGATGCGGGGCAGAGCTTAAGCACAGGGCCATGTTCCCAGGTGGGGTGATGCTGCTGGTCCCAGGCCCTCGCTTGGAGACCCCCGGCTCTCAAGAACCCCATTTTCTTTTTCTTGACCCCTGCCCATGTGCAAATGTTGCTACTGTGCCCTAAAAATTAGGCTGTGGGAAGATCTAGCACAGTCTAGCCCGCGGCTTGTCCGTGTGGGTACATGTCCGTGATGATGAAGCGTCGGGTAAATTAGCAGGTAGAACTTGAGAATTAGCCGGCCGGTGCTGTCAGCGTAGGGGGTGCTGGGTGCTGCGGCTCACACCTGTAATCTCAGCATTTTGGGAGGCTGAGACAGGTGGGTCATTTGAGCTCAGGAGTTTGAGAGCAGTCTGGGCAACATGGCAAAACCCTGTCTCTACAAAAAAAAAAAAAAAAAAAAAATACAAAAAGTTCGCTGGGCCTGGTGGCGCGCACCTCTAGTCCCAGCTACTCTGGAGGCTGAGGCCAGAGGATGGCTTGAGCCCAGGAGGAGGAGGTTGCAGTGAGCTAAGATTGCTCCAGCTTGGGCCACAGAGGGACCGTGTCTGAAACAACCACAACCAAACAAAAAGAAGTAGGGGTAGAAATGAATGGGAGCGATCATGAATGCGGCTCTGCTGGGCTGGCCAGACGCTTCCAATCTTCAGCTATGCAGGAATTTACCTACCATGTGAGGCTGAAATAACCCTGCCATGGAGAAAGTCATGTCCTCAGGGGGCAGGAACAGAAACCCGTAAACAACACTTCCGCTCCGAGTTAGAGTTGAGGAAAATGAAGTACTTACTATGAGACCAGTGAAAGCAGCAACTCAGAGTGTTTGTCTAAGCTGAAGGGTTTGCCTGCTGTGGCTTTGCCCAGTTTGAATGGATGCTAAATGTTTGCATGGTCCTTCACGTCTCTTACAAAATGTCTTGAGTAGAATTATTCCATTTTTTGTTCACTTGGGTTTTTTTGTTTGTTCATTTGTTTTTTGAGACGGAGTCTTGCTCTGTTGCCAGGCTGGAGTACAGTGGCATGATCTCGGCTCACTGCAACCTCTGCCTCCTGGGTTCAAGCGATTCTCCTGCCTCAGCCTCCTGAGTAGCTGGGATTACAGGCATGTGCCACCACGCCCAGCTAATTATTTTTATATTTTTAGTAAAGATAAGGTTTCACCATGTTGGTCAGGCTGGTCTCAAACTCTACCTCGTGATCCACCCACCTCAGCTTCCCAAAGTCCTGGGATTGCAGGCGTGAGCCATCACACCTGGCTGGGTTTTTTTGATTAATAATTTTTTTACTGCCTTTTAAGTTACTGAACCACTCCAGGAAGAACAAACAGATCTTACTCAATGGTCTAGTTGGTCTACCAGGAATCTCCTCCCTAGAAAATGGCACAGCCACTCTATTCCCCACGGCGGAGCTGCTAATGACTGGGGGCCTGGTGTGGAACCTTGGAGCTGAGACTCCCCAGCCAGCTGTGTTCCCATGGCGGGGGCAGCAGTCCCAGACTCGGTGGCATCTTGATTCTCTGCCTTGCAGGAGAGAAAGTGAGTAGGTGCCCCGGGTGAGTTGATAAGGAAATGAATACAAGGGTCAGGCCTGAGGAAGCTTTCCACATTCTTCCATGAGGACAGTGAAAGAGAAAGAGCAGTACTCTCAGCTGAGCGGGCACTGTTGACTCATCATCCTGGGGTTACAACACAGAGAACCAAGGAGTACCTTTTGTACCTTTGTCCTTTGCTTTCAGAAGCTGGAAGTCTATTGCGGAGGACATCGGACCATGGGGTCATCTCGTGGATGTGATTTCAAGGGGGCTGTGTCAGGCGGGGCCCCTCTGCTCTCGGCCCCTCTGGTTTTTGGGGTTTAGGATGCATGCAGCTACGAGAACACAGTGAAGGCACAGGCTCAGCAGGTGGGAAGCGCCATAGCTGCAGGGCAGAGGGACAGGGTCTTCCACAGGGGCTGGAGGAGGAGGAAGATCCAGTTCCTCTCCCAGTTTCTAGACTGGAAACTGCTCAAAGCCCCTCACCAGGCTGCGGAAAGGAGTCTCTCATTGGAGAGAGGGTTTCGAGTCCTCCAGGTACCACGTGGGGATATGTAATAACAGGTACATGTTCAGAGGAAATTTTGATTCAGAGATGAGACTGACAACTGGAAAATTCACACAATGTACTTACGTAAGAAGCTTCGTTAAAGGTTCGCACCCCGGGCAGTTAAAACTTCTGCAGTCTGCCTCCAGGGACAAGATTTTATTCTAAGCTCTGTTAGAACGTGGCAGACATTTATACATTTGAGATGTTCTTGAGGAAATAAACCTTTTTTTCCATTAAATCAAAGCACCTTGCAGAGAAAAGAGAACGTTTATACACTGCTGGTGGGAGTGTAAATTAGCCCAACTATTGTGGAAAGCACTGTGGCGACACCTCCAAGAACTACCATTTGACCCAGGGGTCCCATTACTGGGTATATACCCAAAGGAATAGAAATCATTCTACCAGAAAGACACCTGCACACACATGTTCGTTGCAGCACTATTCACAGCAACAAAGACATACAATCAACCTAGATGCCTGTCAGTGAAAGACTAAAGAAAATGTGGTACATATACACCGTGGAATACTATGCAGCCATAAAAAAGAACAAGATCATGTCCTTAGCAGGAACATGGATGGAGCTGTAGGCCATTATCCTCAGCAAATTAACAGGAACAGCAAACCAAACACTATACATTCTCACTTATAAGTGGCAGCAAAATAATGAGAACACAAAGACACCAACAGGGGAACCACACGCACTGGGGCTACTTGAAGGTAGAGGATAGGAGAAGAGAGAGGTTGGGAAAAAAACAACTGTTTGGTACTAGGCTTAGTGCCTGGGTGGCAAAAATCTATACATCAAAACCCCGAGTCACGAGTTATCTATATAACAGACCACATGTACCCCTAAAATCAAAGTTAAATTATTAAATAAATATTACAAGTTAAAAACACAAAAATCAAAACACCTAAGCTCACATGGTGTATTTATTCCTGTGGTGGCCGTAACAAAAGCACCACAAACTGGGGAATATGAAGCAACAGAAAAGTCTTCTCTCTCAGTCCTGCAGGCTGGGAGCCCAGAATCAAGGGGTTCACAGGGCCACGCCCGCTCTGAGGGCTCTATGGGAGACCGTTTGGGACCTTCCTCTTGCTCCTGGAGTGGGCAGCAGTCCTTGGCATCTCTTGGCTTGTGGACATGGACCTGCTGTCTCTGCCAGCCCATCTGTCTCCGTGTTGCTTTTCCTACCCTTAGGAGCACACTACTCATGTTGGATGAGGGACCACCCTGTCCCAGGATGAACTGGTCTTCACTAATTTCATCTGCAACAACTCTATTTCCAAATGAGGTCACCTTCTGAGATTGTGGGAAGCATGTGAATTCACAGGGGGATGGGCAGGACACTATTCAACACCCGACATGGAAACAGAGTCCTCTCTGAAGTATGTCTGTGGCTGAGAGATGACTTTAGGTAGAAAATGTTCGTGGTGTAAAGATAACTCCATCATGGCCTGCATCCTCAGCTCGGAAGCTACATTTGGTGACCAGTGTCTTTCCGCCACAAGACTGACGGGTTTTCTGGTCATGGCTCTGATCAACTGTAAACGGTCCACTTAGTAAGAGAGTTGGTATGTAGAAAACAGGCCCTAGGCCAGGCACGGTGGCTCACGCCTGGAATCCCAGCACTTTGGGAGGCCAAGGAGGGCAGATCATGAGGTCAGGAGATCGAGACCAGCCTGGCCAACATGGTGAAATCCCATCTCTACTAAAATACAAAAATTAGCTGCATGTGGTGGTGCATGCCTGTGGTCCCAGCTACTTGGAAAGCTGAGGCAGGAGCATCGCTTGAACCCAGGAGGCAGAGGTTTCAGTGAGCCGAGATTGCGCCACTGCACTCCAGGCTAGTGACAGAGTGAGATTCCATCTCAAAAAAAAAAAAAAAGATAGAGAAAGAAAACAGACCCCAGAGTGATGTAGGAGACACAGGCAATTTACCTCCAGTTCTAAAAGCAGCATTCCCATTCTGCTGCTGCCACGCTATGGATCTACCGATAAGGTTTCCAGGCAACCTTTACGCTCAGTGCTTCACTTTTCTGTTTTTTGAAAAATGTAACTGTTCCTGTGATGCATGCTAATTTAAAAATTAGAAGACTGAAAAAAAAAAGTCACCTGACATTTTTATGGAAAGTTGTTAGATAATATCTAATGAAATTTAAAATACACATATTTTAACCGTGTTCTGCTTCTAGAACTTTCTTACAGATATTCTCATGATAGGAAAGAGGCACGTGCAACCCAAGTATTAGATTGGTGCAAAAGTAATTGCGGTTTTTGCCATTAATCTATCGTGTGGGCAGAAAGCTTGCATTCTGTTTTATACCCTAACTTCACACTTAACCGTGATTGTATTTTTTTTTTCCTAATTATAATTCACCACTTTAAGTTAGGGTCTTAAACTTCATTGCCTTGAAAAACAACCCTCCAAAAGACCAGGAGATTGTGTGGGTTTTTTGTTTGTTTGTTTTGTGAGACAGAGTCTCACTCTGTCACTTCGGCTGGAGTGCAGTGGCACAATCACAGCTCACTGCAGCCTTGACCTCCCGGGCTCAAGCCATCCTCCTGCCTGAGCCTCCCAAGTAGCTGGGACTACAGGCACATGCCACCATGCTTGGCTCAGTTTTGGATTTTTTGTAGAGGCGGGGTCTTGCCACATTGCCCAGGTGTGTGTGTCCTTTTAATTTAGCGACACTCACGTGCCTTTAGTGTCGTTTTCTCCTCTGACAATGTACAGTATTGTCAGGGCCACCATTTCTGTCACCTGTTGGGTATGTGGAGCCGATGCTGTCCCGGAGGCTGGTACCTGCTTCCCTTCGTGGTTTTGTGTTGCAAGTCTGTCTTCTGAGGGTGCTGGGCAGAAAGCCCCCTGCTGCTGCAGAACCTTGGGGAGCCCCTCACCACCTTCTTATCCTCTTGTGTTCTGGGAGGACCGCCAGGCGTCCGCTGGGACTCAGGTCAGCTGCAGTCAAGCCTTGGCCTGGTGGCCTGTGTGCAAGGGCTGCCGGGGTAGGCTGCTCCCCGCATGGCCTCACGCCCAGTCACTTGATAAACCCACATTCTCCCTTCGGCGCCAGTTTCCTTAGACAGTTCTAAGTTAGTTTCCTGCTGTTAGGGTTTAGTATGATTTCTTTGTTCTTGGGGACTGATGCCTCATTTGTTTTTAGCAGCAGTGCAGGAGAGGGAAGCAGGAGTCTGATGAAAGCGGCATTCTGAAAACCGCACATCAGCATCTTCTGTGTTTATGTTTCTATTTGTTGCTGGATTAAAGGAACTGCAGCTTCCTAGTGGAGAAGAAGGTAGCTGTGGAAAGGATAATTTTTTTTTTTTTTTTTGAGATGGAGTCTCCCTCTGTCGCACAAGGCTGGAGTGCAGTGGTATGATCTCAGCTCACTGCAACCTCCACCTTCTGGGTTCAAGAAATTCTTGGGCCTCAGTCTCCTGAATGGCTGGGATTACAGGCATGCAGCTAAATTTTGCATATTTAGTAGAGACGGGATTTCGCCTTGTTGACCACGCTGGTGTCAAGCTCCTAGCCTCAAGTGATCCACCTGCCTCGGCCTCCCAAAATGCTGGGATTACACACATGAGCCACCATGCCTGCCCCTGAAAAAGAGGCTATTTCTATGAAGAGCAGTTGAGGACTGGCACAGCTGGGTGTGGGCTATGCCCTCATCGCAGTCCCAGCGGAAGGACCCCTGGTATGGAACGCAACCCATGCTCCGGTCACCAGCAGTGCAGCCACCAGCGACACCTCTTCTGATTAGAACTAGTGGCCTTCATTCACTTGTCAGGCCAGGCCTCCCAGGGCTGCATCTGGCCCGGAAGCCCATACTTTTCTAATGCACACGAGAATACCGGGTGGACAAGCAGAGCACCCAAGGGTGGGAAAGGCAGCAAAACATTCCAATCCAAGAAGAAAAGAAATCAACAAGCCAGGCAAGAAACAGCCTCAACAAGAGCTGCTCCAGAAACAAAGGCTTTGGGCTACAGGCACTGAATTTCTTCTAGAGCCAAACTGACTCTGAGGGTAGAAGATCCCATTTAAGGAAAGAAAAATGCTTTTCATTGCTCCATCAAAGTTTATCCATTTTGGAAAAAAACATCAAACCAAGCATGTGACGCCAGGCACCCACATCCTTCCTCTTTCCTGCCACCCACCCCGTCCTCAGGGCAGTCACAGTAAAGCCTGGTGCGGGTCCTGCTGCTGCTTTTTGAAGTGGCACACGCTTTATTTTCTTAAGAAGAAGCAAGAGAGACATCCTATGCCACAGGAGGCTCTGTGACATTTTTCCGAAGTAGCACCGCTCGCTGTGCCGGGGCAGCTGTAAAGGGTCTAAAGAGCCCTGATGAGATGGGAGAGAAGATGTGGGAGGCCGAGGAAGCAGAGAGAGCCCACATGGACATGAAGTTCTGAAAGGGCCCGAGGGGAGAGAGAAAAGTAGGCATGTGGATGGACAGCTGGGGCAGAGGAGGATGGAGTCACAGTCAGACCCTGGGGGGCCTTAAATACCGGGCCGGGAGTACAGCTTCACCTGCAGGAAGGAGAGAGCACGTAAGGTTTGGGAGCAAGATTCTCCACTGGAGGAAGCTCAGGTCGCTGGTGGGGACAGTGGAGAGCCCTGGTAGAGTGACGAGCTGAGCCAGTGACCCTGGACAGGGTCATGTCTAGCAGGCGCCTCCCCGCCCCAGGCTCATTTCTGCATCCGCTGACTAGCATGGCTGTGGAGCAACTCCTGCCTGGTGCACACTATAGCAACGTCCACTTGAAAAGCAGTGCAAAAGGCTATATAATGCTTGCCATGACAAATACAAATGCGATGCCATGAATTCGAGAAGATGGACTTTGCTCTGGTCGACACCATTCTCATCCCCATGGCCTGACTTCCAGCATAACATCCTCAGGCCCTCCTTCTTTGGGTCAATGTAAACGACCCTGGAGGGGGCTCTTTCTCCTTCGATGCCCACCTCCTCATCCCTGCCAGGTTCCCCCATGGTAAATTTTTGTCTGTATTTTAAGTCAGTCCATTCTAAATATGCACTCACACTCAGTAAAGACTCTGCCAAGTTGTCTTCCTGAGATGCAGTGAATGAAAAAACTCATTCATATAGATTCCATCTTAATAACTAACTTTCAGAGAAAGTGGTAGATTGTGTCAGTTTGTTATTGCAGTGGTATAAAGAAATACCTGAGACTGGGTAATTTATAAAGAAAGAAGGTTTAATTGCTTATGGCTCTGCAGGCTGTACAGGAAGCATGTGCTGGCATCTGCTCACTTCTGGGGAGGCCTCAGGAAACCTACAGTCATGGTGGAAGGTGAAAGGGGAGCAGGCATGTCACATGGCTGGAGTAGGAGCACGGAGTGAGGGGGCAGGTGCTGCATGCTTTTAAACAACCAGATCTCATGAGAAGTCACTATTGTGAGGACAGTACCAAGGAAGAGGGTGCTAAACCATTCATGAGAAACTACCCCCATGATCCAGTCTCCCCTCCCCAGTCCCCACCTCCAACATTGAGCATTATGTTTCAATATGAGATTTGGGCAGGGACACACATTCAAACTATATCATTCCCTCCGGCCTCTCCAAATCTCGTCTCTCTCACATTTCAAAATACAATCATGCCTTTCCAATAATCCCCCAAAGTCTTAACTCATTCCAGTGTTAACTCGGAAGTCCAAGTCCAAACTCTCATCCAAGGCAAGGCAAGTCTTTTCCACCGATAGGCCTGTACAATTAAAAAAAAAAAAAAAAAAAAAAAAAAAAGTTACTTGTTTCCAACATACAATGAGAGTATACATATTGGGCAAACATTCCACTCCAAAAGGGAGAAATCGGCCATAAGCAAGGAGCTACAGGCCCCACCCAGGTCCAACACCCAGTAGGGCAGTCATTAAATCTTAAAGCTCCAAAATAGTTTCCTGTAACTCTGTGTCCCACTTCCAGGGCACACTGATGCAAGAAGTGGGGTCCCGGGGCCTTGGGCAGCTCTGCCCTTGTGGCTTTGCAGTGTTCAGCTCCAGAGTGTGCTCTCACATGTTATTGAGTATCTGTAGCTCTTTTATGCTGAGGCAGCAAGATGGTGGTGGATCTATCATTCTGGGGTCTAGAGGATGGTGGTCCTCTTCTTACAGCTCCACTAAGCAATGACTCAGTGAGTACTCTGTGTGGAGGCCCCAACCCCACCTTTCCCCTCCATTCTACCCTACCAGAGGTTTTCTGTGAGTGCTCCACCCCTGTAGCAGGGCTTCTGCCTGGACATCCAGGCTTTTCCATACATCCTCTGAAAGCTATGCAGAGGCTCCCAAGCCTTCTTCACTTTTGCAGTCTGTGGACACCTGCAGGCTTAACACCATGTGGAAGCCACCAAGGCTTATGGCTTGCGCCATCTGAAGCAGCAGCCTGGGCTATATCTAGGGCTCTTTGAGCCAAGGCTGGAGACTAAGTGGCTGGGATGCAAGAAGCAGTGTCCTGAGGCTGCATGGGGCTGTGGGGCCCTGGGATGGCCCATGAAACCATTCTTCCCTTCTAGGCCTCCGGGCTCTGTGATGGAAGGAGATGCCAGTTAAGTCTCTGAAATGCCTTAGAGGACTTTTCTCCATTATTTTGAGTGTCAGCACTTGACTTCTTTCTGTTATGCAAATATCTCTGGCAAGTGGTTGCTCCACAGCCTGATTGAATTTCTCTGCTGAAAATGCATTTTCTTTCTCTGCCACATAGCCGGGCTCTAATTTTTTCCAACTTTTACACTCTGCCTTCTCTTTAAATATAAGTCCCAGCTTTAAGTCATTTTATTTGCTCCCATCTATGAACATAGGTTGCTAGAAGCAGCCAGGCCACATCTTGAATGCTTTGCTGCTTAGAAATTTCTTCTACGAGATATCCTAGTGTAACTGGGGTTGCGAGACACGGGGGAGGCTCGGCTCCCTCCCACCATGGGATGTGCCCAAGGTTCTTGGGCTCTCTCACCCAAGAATGGAGAGAGGGCCCTGGCAGCATGGTGAGTTCATTCAAGTAAATATTGGACCCAAAGAGTTTGCAGAGAGTGATTTATTAGGCAGAGAGAGACAGAGAGAAGTAGAGAGAGCTCCCACGCTGTTGTGGGAGGGGATCCCAGAGAGGGATATCCCTTTAGGGAGAGAGGGAGAGACAGCTCCCACATTGCTGTGGGAGGGACTCCAGAGTGTATGTAGTCCCTATAGGTAAGGGAGTAGGGGGAGTTTTAACCCCAGAGTTACTCCGCTCCATTCAAGTTCTCGTCCAGTGAGAAGAGCTTTTCTAGACTTCCTCTGGAGAGATTGATCTTCAACTCTAATATTGAATAGGTTGCCTGGCCCACAATCAAAGCCTCTTCCCTTGGAGCGTTTGGTGGGCTTTCTTAACAAAGGAAGCTCACCTGGGCTTTCTACCCAGCCCGCGTGTGGGAAAGTTAGACAAAGAACTCTAAGTTCCCGGATAGGGACGTGGATGAAGGCCTGTTGGGCATGTTATGGGAAATTTCTGCCTGGAAACCACACCCCCTGTGGACTCAGTTTTCCTTGACACAATCCCTCAATAGGTCATCACTTTCAAGTTTAAACTTCCACAGATTCCTAGGGCATGGACGCAATGCAGCCAAGTTCTTTGCTAAGACATAACAAAAGTGATCTTTGCTCTAGTTCCCAATAAGTTCTTCATTTCCATCTGAGACCTCTTCAGCCTGACCTTCATGTCACTATTTGCATTTTGGTCACAACCATTTATCCAGTTTCTAAGAAGTTCCAAACTTTCCCTCATCTTCCTGTCTTCTGAGCCCTCTACACTCTTCTGACCTATACCCGTTCCAAAGCTCCTTCTACATTTTCAGGTATCTTTATAGCAATGCCCCATTCCTCAATACCATTTTTCTGTGTTAGGCCATTCTTGTATTGCTACAAGGAAACAGCTGGGTAATTTATAAAGAAAGAGATATAATTGGCTCACAGTTCTGCAGGCTGTACAGGAAGCATAGCAGCATCTGCTTCTGAGGAGGCCTCTGGAAGCTTCAAATCATGGCAGAAGGTGAAGAGGGAGCAGGCATGTCCTATGGCAATAGCAGGAGCAAGAGAGAGTGAGGGGGAAGATGCTACATACTTTAAAATGACCAGATCTAAGGCCAGGTGCAGTGGCTCATGCCTGTAATCCCAGCACTTTGGGAGGCCGAGGTGGGTGGATCACTTGAGGTCAGGAGTTTGAGACCAGCCTAGTTAACAAGGTGAAACTCTGTTTCTATTAAAAATACAAAAATTAGCCGGGCATGGTGGTGCATGCCTGTAATCCCAGCTACTCGGGAGGCTGATAAGGAGAATCGCTTGAACCCAGGAGGTGGAGGTTGCCGTGAGCTGAGATCACACCACTCTGCTCTAGCCTGGGTGACAGAGCAAGACTCCATCTCAAAAAATAAAATAAAATTACCAGATCCCACAAGAACTCACTGTGGCAAGGACCAAGAGAGATGGTGCTAAAGCCCCCGTGATGCCATCACCTCCCACCAGGCCCCCCTCCAGCACTGGGCATTGCATTTCAATATGAGATTTGGTGGGGACATACATGCAAACTGTATCATAGATGAAGAAACGGAAGCCCAGAGGTTAAGCACCTTGATCAAGCCTGCAGGACCAGAAGGAATGTCCTACACTGAGGTTCCATCTCCTGATTCCAAAAGCCCATGTCCTTCCACTGGCTAGACGCAGGGGCACTATTGAGAACGTTCTCTCCTTAACTGAAAAGCCGCTGTCGCCATTAGCAAGGCCAAGCTGTGTTCTCGCAGGGGCCATTGCCTTCCTGGGGGCTCTTGTGGGACCGACTTTGTCAACTTGACTCCTTTACTCCTGTCTTATGAACGCATTTCCGGAGCAAGCACCAGAGCTTAGAGTCTGCCAAACCCAGTTTAAAAGGCAGGTGCCAGGTGTGCACTGCTAAGCTTCAAGTAGAAAAATAGGAAAAAATTAATATAAAGAGCATTTCACCAACAAAATGTGGCAGGAAATTTGAGTCTTAGTTATATGTAAGTAGTGACTAAAGACCTGTATATACAGAGTTTGGGGCAAACCCGTGTGTATCAGTTTCTAATTACCGCTATAGCAAATCCCCACAAGCTTAGTGGCATACACAGTGCCTTCTTGTAGTTCTGGAGGTCAGAAGTCCACAGTAAATTTTACTGGGCTAAAATCAAGATGTTGGCAGGGCTGCATCAAAAGGCTCTCAGGGAGAACCAGTATCCTTGCCTTTTCCAGCTGCTTCAGGCTGCCGCATTCCCTGGCTGTGGGACCCACCCTGCAACAATTGTAGTCACTCCCTTGCTTTCACCTTTTCTGACCTTTTAGGACACTTGTGATTGTATTAAGTCTACCTGGATAATCCAGGTTAAACTCTTCATCTCAAGGCCCCTAACTCACTCATATCTGCAAGACCCTTTGGCCACGGGAGGGAACATATCCCTGAATCTCAGCGATTATGATATGGACATCTCCAAGGGACCGCTGTTTTGACCACCACACCTTGCAATTTCAGAAACATATCCTTAAAACAGGAGCTGAAGCTTACAGTATTCCCTCAGTTTCACTCTTGGTCATGAAAGGAAGCAGTTATCTCTCTGCCTGAAAGTGAGGGCTTCTCTCTTAGACCTCAGCAAAAAGCCTTGTTCCTTCGGACTTCTGAAGTCCACCTCCTGGAAATGCACTCTCTACAGCCTGCCAGTTGCTGACAGAGTTATTAATTTCTAGGTAGTAAAACATCAAAGTCAGAGTTTCCATCCCGAAAGGGTTCAAAATATGGTGCATGCTTTATATAAATAGGAAATATTCACATGAATGGGAGATTTCACTGAGTAGTGGGGGAGAGGGGAGTCTCTTGTTTTCTCCTGCATTCCCTGTTTCCCTCAACCCCCAAGTCAATAATCACATAAATGTATAATATACACTTATTTCATTAAATTCTTTAGCCAAAAGAAAAGACCCATTCTGCTGGGTCTAGAATAGCAAGAAGAGCCTGCATTTATTCAGTGATGACGATGTATCGGGTGCTGAGGAAGCCAGTCGGATGGGAAGTCCAGATTCTAAGCTGGGTTTGGCTCTAGTGAGTAGTTCACACAAGGGACCCCAGAGCGATACAGAAACACTTGGCTACTCGAATATGCCTCTGAGGTTTTCTAGCAGGGAACTAACATAAACACAAATTCACCAAAGTAAACAGAATCTTGTGATAGTTGATACTTGAGTTCAGTCTTAAGTCCCGATGTAAACACCAGTTCTGCACTTGAGCTTTCTAAGATAGCAATCCTGTTGACACAGGTCTATTAAGATAAGAAATGCTGACTGCAGTGTTACACCCAGTAGATAGCTCTTGGTTCTATAAAAGAAGTGTTTAGCAACCTCTGCCCTGTAATAATAAATGCAGTTCTTGGAATACACGCTTTCAGAAAACAAAATGCCTTCTTGGTGATAGCTGGGTACTAAGTCTCAGATTTACACTTTAAGGGATTTCCTTTTCCATAATTAAGTTCCGCGTGCGATGATTGTTGAGATAAGACCTAAGCTTTCTGAATGATCTCTTTTCTGTAACTGCAGTACATGTGAAGTAGACAAAAGCTTTACCACTATTACAAAGCAAATAACAGGTACAAAATATTTAGCAAAGACAGAAGAACAACTCTGGAAAGATGAAGTCTTTCCCTGCAAATATAAATCCAGGGAACACAGGAAAGGGTTGCCACGAAGCCCGGAGCTCTCTCTGCTGGCTTTGGGTTTTCAGAACTCACTCCTGCTTCCCTGAAGGGTGCCAGGGATAAGACTGGCCTTTGTGTGGCTCCACCCCTCTCGTTGGCTTTGGGAGGCAATGGTAAGGCTATGTTACCCGAAGTCTAAGCAGGCGAAGCATAACGTGGTATTGCCATGTCCTCAAGAACGTACAGCGCTCGGCGCTTATAATCCCAGCTACTCGGGAGACTGAGGCAGGAGAATCGCTTGAACCTGGGAGGCAGAGTTTGCAGTGAGCTGAGATCGCGCCACTGCAGTCCAGCCAGACGAGTGAAACTTCATCTCAAAAACAAACAAAAAAAGCCACACACGCGCGCACACACACACACACACACACACACACCGCACAGCAGTGACGCTTTGCACCCGCGGCCTGGTTTGCGCCGAGCTGGCAAAACGCACGCTTGCCCCACCAGCCCTTCCTATTCGCTGGAGGCTGGCGCTTTCCCTGCGCGGTGTGAACGGCGGCCCAAGTCCACAGCAGGTGCACTGCGTCACCACAGCCCTCCCAGGACACAGAGGTCACGCTCCGCACGGGAGGACTCGGCCACAGAAAGACGCCGCGGGGGACGGGGCCACACAAGGCAGCGTGGACCCTGGGCCTGCAGCAGCCTTCCCGCTACCCCCTGGGCCTGCAAGATGCGGGGAGGAACCGCTCCCGAAACCTGGAAGGAGAGAGTCAGGTGGGAAGGGAGATGTCGGAGAAGCCGTGACTGTCTCTTGAGGTGATCATCTGAGGAGACCTTGCAGGGAGGACGCCAGAAAAACAAGTACCCCAAGATTTCTTCCTCCCTCTGATCTCCCCTGTGGCCCAAAGCCAATGGAAGCCAGGCTGGGGCCCGGGACCTGGATGCGGTCCCCGCGGGTCAGCCCCGGAGCGGTCCTGGAGCGGCCACGGGCCCACAGGGCAGAGCTGACCTGAGCGCGGGGCTCCTTGACGGATAAGCGGGGCCTTGGGAAGCTCGTTCCACAAACACTGAGTTTCTGCTCTGCGGGAAGCAGTGCGGGGGCCGGAGGACTCTAAGGAGGTCCCGTCTCCCCATAAGGATGCCCTGAGCACCGTGGGGTTCGCAGGACTCTTCCAGCAGCCCCGCAAGGGCGGAGGTCGCCCACGTTGGATTGTTGGGAGGTCCGCGCGTGAGACGCGGCCGCAGGGCTGACCCCACGCCCTCATTCTTGCGTACTGCCTGGGAAGCGGCCCCATCCCACGGCAGCTCTGTCTTGGGAGGAAACCGAGTTACTCGTGTGGAGGAATCTCTGTCCAGAACTCCTAACAGGCAGGAAGTTAGGGAGTGGGGTCCCGAGAACCCAGGACAGTGAATTCCTCCTTAGGACAAGGACTAAAATAGCATCTAAAATGCTCTTTATTTCTTTTTCTTTCTTTTTTTTCTTTTGAGACAGAGTCTCACTCTGTTGCCCAGGCTGGAGTGCAGTGGTGCGATCTCAGCTCACTGCAACCTCCGACTCCCAAGCTCAAGGGATTCTCCAGCCTCAGCCTCCTGAGTAGCTGGGATTACAGGCGCCTGCTACCACGCCCAGCTAATTTTTGTATTTTTAGTAGAGATGGGGTTTCACCATGTTGGCCAGGCTGGTCTTGAACTTCTGACCTCAAGTGATCTGCCCACCTCAGATGGAAGTATGAGCTACCACGCCCAGCCCTAAAATGCTCTTAAATGGGCAAAAATGCAAGACCATCTGGTAGGATTCCCTGGGGCCACGCAGAGCTGCAGGAATGGAAATAACCTCAGCACAGGCTGATGGGATCAGGAGGGAAGTCACCTGCCCAGGAAGAGGTGGTGAGGCCTGGAGGGCCCTGTGGTCGGGGTCAGGAAGGGAGTTCCTCTGCCAGGGTTGTGGCTTCATTTGTTGTGGGATAGGGCTTTGAACTTGCACATAATGAAAAGACAAGTCAGTACATCTGCAAGGAAGGTCCCCAGAGGGAAACGGTGTGGGAGATGGAGGTAGACCCTGTGGTGGAGGCTTCAGCATGCTGTACGGCTCCTGTATTGGACACCTGGCATGGTCTTTCTGGTGCTTGGAGCCAGGGAAGTGATAAAACTCGCTTTTATAGAGAGCCATTAGGCAGCAGGACATCACAGCCTGCATGTGGTCCTCCAAGTGCAGTGTCCGTACCAGCGGCATTGACGTCACCTTGACTCTTGTTAGAGATGCAAACCTCAGGTGCAGAGAAGTCCGCCTTCTCAAATGCCAGCCCCGGTGGCTGGCACTGCCTTTCACTTGAGCTGCTTTTCGTGTGGGCAACTCTGCTGCAATTTGCAACACATGGGTTGCCATAGGGCCTTAAGGATTTCAAAGTTGTAATGGATACATAATAGTTATGCATACTTATGGGATACATATGATATTTTGATAGAGGCATACAGAGTGTAGTGATCAAATCTAGATATTTGGAACATCCATCGCCTCAAACCTTAACCATTTCTTTGTGTTGGGAACATTCCAGATTTTCTATTTTGTTTGTTTTTTTGTTTTTTTGGATGGAGTCTCACTCCGTGGCCTAGGCTGGAGTGCAGTGGCATGATCTTGGCTCATTGCAGCCTCTGTCTCCTGGATTCTAGTGATTCTTCTGCCTCAGCCTCCCAAGTAACTGGAATTACAGGCACTCACCACCATGCCCAGCTAATTTCTGTATTTTTAGTACAGATAGGGTTTCACCATGTTGGTCAGGCTGGTCTTGAACTCCTGACCTCAAGTGATCTGCCCACCTCAGCCTCCCAAAGTGCTGGGATTACAGGTGTGAGCCACCATGCCCAGCCTCTATTTTGAAATATACAATAAATTGTTCATCATAGTCACCCTCTTGTGCTACCAAACACCAGCTCTTATGCCTTCTACAGGACTGTGTTTTTGTATCCACAAACCTTGCTTCATCCTCCCGTCTTCCCCTACCCTTCCCATCCTCTTGTAACCACCATTCTACTCACTACCTCCTTGAGATCAACTTTTTTAGCTCCCATATATGAGTGAGATCATGTGATATCTATCTTTCTGTGACTTATTTCACTTAACCTGATGTCCTCCAGTTTCATCTGTATTGCTGCAAATGACAAGATCCAATGACAATCTTCATAGAAATAGAAAAAAAATTCCCAAAATTTATATACAACCACAAAAGGCCTCAGAAAGCCAAAGTCATCCTGAGCAAAAAAACAAATAGGGCTAGAGGTACCACTTGATGTCAAAACATATTACGAAGCTCTAGTAACCAAATCAGCATGGTACTGGCATAAAAACAGACACATAAACCAATGAGACAGAAAAGAGAACCCAGGAATAAATGTATGCATTTATAGCCAACTCATTTTTTACAAAGGTGCCAAGAACAAACACTGGGAAAAGAACAGTCTAAAGATTAATTTTCTAGTGTAGTGATTTCCAAAGCACACTGCCTGGACCAGTGGCAGCTCCCACATCTGAGAGCTTGTTAGAAATGCAAGCTCAAGTGTCCATCTCAGGCCTACAGAATCAACAACTCTGGGAGTGGGGCCCAACTATCTGTTCTTGTAAGTCCTCTGGTGACTCTGAGGCACACTCCAGTGTGAGACTCACTGGTATGGGGTCACCGATTCCTAGATTCCTAACAGAGGTAGAGCATGTTCAGGGAGCCCTGGCAACAAAGAACCCTAACATAAGGAAATAGGGGCGGGTAAGGGGGAAAGGGATGGATGCCCTGTGGGAAACAGCGTAGCGTGTGATAGACGCGGATGAACACAGGGCAGTGTGTTTGTGCAGGAGCAGAGTGAGGAGTTGTAAAGACCAGAGACAAGGGCGCAGCTTAGCTCTTGCCAAAATTCCAGGAGACAGAAGACCAGGGGCTGACGGGGTGGGGATGAGGCGCTCCTAGGAAGCAGATGGGAGAGTCCGCTGGACTTGACGTGCACTGGCTCCCTTGTATTCTCAGGCTGGTTCTTCCTGCTCTTCTCACCCATCCTCCTGACATAAGCCCCTACGAGCAGGAGGTAGTGTACGAGACGGTGGAAGTGGGGATGTTGGTGTGATGGACGGTGCATGATTCGTCCACTGGCAGAACCTGGTCCAGAAGGGAAGCAAAAATATAAACTGCCCATCATTACAGTGTGGTGACGTAGGGACATCAGTGATGATTCAGGAAGGGAATATCATTGGCAAGACTTAAATCATGGGGCAAGCCTGGCAGGCAGGCAGGAGGTGGTGGTTGAGTGTGCACAATGTGTCAGGCACTCAGAAGCATTTTATATTGCAGGAATGTAATCCCCACCATCACTTGTGAGACAGTGAAGAACGTGCTAGAGTGTGTGGATTCTTTCCCACGGGCAGTCTTTGAAGTGTTTCAGCAGGAAGTGGTTTGGGCCTGATTCTCTGAGCTGCTGCTTCTCCGTTTTGACCACACACGAGAATTGCCCAGGGAGTTTCTTAAAAAAAAATACAGATGCCAGGCCCTGCTTCCGATAAGAAGCACGAGTCTCAGGCTGGGGTCCCAGGGAGGCTGGGGCTATTTGGTGAATGGCCCCTCCGACCACCCTAAAAAGTCAGAGGCTCTGAGTTTAAACACAGCAAAAAGCATTGTAATGGCTTGACTTTAATACTGGGATTCTGTTTTTCTTTTAGGAACGTCCAAGTCATGGGTGAGTACCCTTTTTTCTTCTCTACATATCTTCAGCTTGTGAATTTCATCATCTGATTTACCCGTAAGCGTTCATTCACCTAACAGATCTGCAGTGTGCATCTAGAACCAGTGGGGGTGGGGTCCTGGGTTTCCGTGTGGGATGCCCTCTCCCAAGGAAATACTGTGGATAATCCTCCTCAGACTAACAACACCACTAGATGCTTATTTCATTGCTATCTCTGTGGAAGCATTAGTGTAGAGAATAAAATGATTGAATTCTAGTTTCCCGCTCTAGTCACTGGTAAGTTACGGAATCTGCACTGGCTGCTTTTCATGCCATTGGTGCTCCTTTGTGGCTATGGACCAGTGAGGGGTGTATTTCAATCCTGAGCTTGTTTCTTTTTTGTCAGAGTTGCCTTGGTTATCCCCTGAGCATCTTCTTCATCGTGGTCAACGAGTTCTGCGAAAGATTTTCCTACTATGGAATGCGAGGTAACTGTATTGTCCGCTTCTCACCCTTCGGGGAAGAGCAGGAGTGGCTGTAACCAGTGCTAACTCTGTTTCCCCATCCTCTTCCACCTGCCCTCTGCAAAAGCACTCCTGATTCTGTACTTCACAAATTTCATTCGCTGGGATGACAACCTGTCCACCGCCATCTACCATACGTTTGTGGCTCTGTGTTACCTGACGCCAATTCTCGGCGCTCTTATCGCCGACTCATGGCTGGGAAAATTCAAGTGAGTGACTGGAAATTTCTTGTTCACAAACAAGCCAAAAAGTAAATGTAGGTTTTGTGGTTGGAGAGGGTGGAATTTTGGAATGATGAATCAACTCTGAGGAGAGGCCATGTGTGGTGTGTGTCATACCTGTAATCCCAGCTCTTGGGGAGGCTGAGACAGGAAGATCATTTAAGTCCAGGATTTTGAGACCAGCCTGGGCAACATAGTGAGACCCCATCTCTACCAAAAATAAAGAAATTAGCCAGACGTGATGGTATACACCTGTGGCCCCAGCTATTTGGGAGGCTGAGGTGAGCCCTGGAGGTCAAGGCTGCAGTGAGCTGTGATCATATTACTGCACTTCAGCCTGGATGACAGAGCAAGACCCTGTCTCAAAAACAAACAAACAAACAAAAAACAAAAACAAAAAAAAAAGCTAACCCTTAGGAGAGCATATACAGTTCTGTTTCTGCCCAATCTCCTGTCTCTAGAGCCTACCACAGTGCCTGACATTTAGTGACTGCAAACAGTTGTTTCTGCCCAATCTCCTGTCTCTAGAGCCTACCACAGTGCCTGACATTTAGTGACTGCAAACAGCATCTATAGGTTTGTTTTTTCCCTAATCCAAACAAACGTAACATCTTTGTCTCATCTTGACATAGTAGCAGGGATACTGTCTATCGTCAGTGATGTGTGAGGCATGGAGTTGAGGGCTGGGGAAATGAAGGAACTCTCTAACATACCTCCTGGTTGCTGAGGGGCTTGCGCTGCGTCAGGTCACACGGTGTGAGGTCACCAAGGAGAGAAGTCACCCAGCCCTCCAGCAAGGGCTCCACAAGCACACCCAGTGGGAGGCTGTCAGGCAAGTTTTCCTGGGACTTAAGGAAGAAGGAAGTAGAGGCTCTTCCAGCCCAAAGGAATGACATGGCTGTCTTAGTCCCCTTGTGTAGCTGTAAAGGAATACCCGTAGCTGGGGAATTTATCAAGGAAAAAGGTTTATTTGGCTGATGCTTCTGCTGGCTGGAAGACCAAGCATCTGGTGAAAGCCTCAGGCTGCTTCCATTCATGGAGGAAGGTGAAGGAGAGCTGGCATGTGCAGAAATCACACGGCCAGAGGGGAAGCAAGAGAGAGAGGAGGGAAGTGCCAGGCTCTTTTCAACAACCCGCTCTTGCAGGAATTCACTCATGACCCTGAGGAGAGCACAAGCCATTCATGAGGGATCTGTCTCAGTGTCCCAGACTCCTCCCACCACTCCCTGCTTCCAACACTGGGGACCACATTTCAGCTTGAGGTTTGCAGGAGACAGACATCTAAAAGGTAGCAGGGGCAGAAGAAAGAATAGTCACTACCTCCAAAGAATTCTACAAAAATTACCAAAGATCTACTTCCTAGGCAAATATCATTACCTATCAGGAGAGGCCAGGTGTGATGTGGTTCACACCTGTAATCCCAGCACTTTTGGAGGCTGAGGCAGGAGGATTATTTGAGCCCAAGAGTTTGAGACCAGCCTGGGCAATATGGTGAGACTCATCTCTACAAAAATAAAGAAATTAGCCAGGCATAGTGGCATATAGCTGTGGCCCCAGCTGTTTGGGAGGCTGTGGTGGGAGGATCCACTCGAGCCCTGGAGGTCAAGGCTGCAGTGAGCTGCATGTGATAGGCAGTGATCACATCACTGCACCCGCCTAGAGCGCAGCTTAAAAATATAAATATGAATTCCACAGGTCAAACAAAACATTGAGTCTTTCAAATGCTTGAAAGATAAGGTGAGTCTTTCCCCTCTAGCCAAAATTTGTTAATTTTTTTTTAAGAGACAGGGTCTCGCTCTGTCACCCAGGCTGGAGTGCAGTGGTGCAATCATGGCTCACTACAGTCTCAAACTCCTGGACTCAAGTGATCTGCCCACCTCAGCCTCCCGAGCAGCTGGGACCACAGGCATGCGCCACCACACCCAGCTAATTTTTAATTTTTTTGTGGAGATGGGGTCTTGCTATGTTGTCCAGGCTGGTATCAAACTCCCAAGCTCAAGCAGTCCTCCTGCTTCGGCCTCCCAAACTGCTGGGATTACAGGCATGAGCCACCATGCCTAGCCCAAAACTTGGCTGTATTCTTTTTGCCCATGTGCCTTCCTGAAAGTTACCAGTGTTAGTCAAGTTCAAGTGTATTCAGGATTGGGCTCTTGAAAGCTTTCGAAGAGGGGGTCTCTTGCGGTGGAGTCAGAAGTGGATGGCTATTGTGTGGTTAACTTGGATTCTCTTCATCTTTGGAAACACAGGACCATTGTGTCGCTTTCCATTGTCTACACAATTGGACAAGTAGTCCTCTCAGTAAGCTCCATTACTGACCTCACAGACCACAACCATGATGGCACTCCCGACAGCCTTCCTGTGCACGTGTGAGTTGATGCTTGCTGCTGCCCCCACCACCTTCCCACCAAGTGCTCCTTTGATGCTTTTTCCTTGAACTTCACTGTGAGCATAAGGAGGTTTTTCTTCCCTCTTTGGCAGTATGGAGAAGGCTGTCAAATGGATTAAGCTGGGTCTTCAGGATGTCACACCCCAATGGTTGGAGGCATTGCTCACCCTGAGCTTTGGCTGTCATGGACTGTCACATTCCACGTGATGTACAGTCAGTGGGCAGGGTATTCATGTTGGTCTTAACCTCCCTGGAGGGATATAAACTCCCACAGACCTTGATCCTTCACACCGCCAGGTGTCTTCCGGACTCCGGGACCTTTGGTTTTCTGCCTTATACCACACTTGTGCCTGTTTTTCAACAATCCCATTTCATGAATATTTGTTCCAGCCCTTTGTGCTGGGCTCTGGATGGCAAGTGTTATTGACAAATGCTCATTTGCTGGATTAACCTTGTTTCACTGCAGTCTGGCCTAATAGACTAGTTGTAGAGATTTGTTCAGTTTCCTGGTTTTTTGCTTCAGTTCCTTGATCTATGAGTAAAGTACCTAATGAGCTGGGAGGGTAGAATAGAAACTCAAATTAGTATTGGCAATCCCTACACTGCTGGCTTATCAGAGACTGCTGTCCAGACTGATCTTCTGATACCACACTCTTGGTGCCCAGAGAGAACTGTACTGGTGGAGGGCAGTGGCTGCGAGCCCTCCCACAGAGCCACGCTGTTGCCTCGGCAGGTGCTCTTCTCTGCGCCTCAGTTTTCTAATCTGTAATATCAATTAAGAACATGGACTTTGGAGCCAGATTCTGGCTGTACCCCTTCCTAGTTATGTGAGGCTTAAGTAAGTTTCTTAATCTCTGTGCCTCAGTTTCCTTGTTTGTGATAGTACCTACTTCATGTAGGACTGTTGTGGGTTAATCCAGGCAAAGCACCTGCCTGACAGGTGATCAGTGCTCAAGAAATCTTAGCTTTTTATTTTTCATTTCACAGAGTTCGTATTGGAGCACACCTAAAATTCTCACAAGAGTAAATTGTATATAATATTCAGTTGGCAGTGGTTTTGTTGTCTTTTAAAATGCTTAGATTGGCAACATTAAGTGCAAGTTGTATTAAGAGGCAGACAAGATTAAAGGGGTGATTTGGCCAGCCAACTCTGGAACATTGGTTCAGGAAGCATGATTTTTAAAGAATTCTTTCTTTGTGCAATATTTTCCTTGACTTTATCTGTTTATAAAATTTTTTTTAAGTGTTTAAAAGCAACGTTAGCAACCAAGAAGATATGGGATATATGCCTATAAAACCAGAAATTTGTAGTTCCTACCTCTAAACTTAATAAAACTACAAAGCGAGAGTCAGTAAATGCTATGAATTGTTTTTTTTCAATTCAGGAGGTAAAATACTTAGCAATAACCTAGAAAACACAATAGCCACCATCTAGACATAACAATAAATCTTTTAGTCTATTTCTTTCCTTTTTTTTTTTTGTACCTGGTAAACACACTGAGGTCATATTGCCTAACCTGATATTCTGCTTTGCAATGAAATCGTTTTCCAATGTTACCTAATGACTATTATGAGTCTGTTATGAGTGTACCAGACACAATGCTTATATTTGTTCAATAATATTTCATTTACCCACTCTTTTACTGGAAACAATAAAGCTGCAAAAGAACCCCATACCTAAGGCTTTGCTCAGCTTGCAAGCTACTGTTTTATGTTTTCTGGATGGTAAATTATTAGATGGGGGCAGGAGCTTGAAGGCTCATGAGTTCAAGTTTGCATTCGGCTATCAGGCTGCATTCCTGTGAGCTGGCTTCCCATGAGATTACGTTCTTTTCTGTGTGTGTCACTGTGCCAGACCCGCCAAGGGAAACTGGGGAAAAGAGAAGGCTTCTGCTTATGGGGGTCTGCCACGTTGCCCCTAACACCCTGTCTTTCCCAGGGTGCTGTCCATGATCGGCCTGGCCCTGATAGCTCTCGGGACTGGAGGAATCAAGCCCTGTGTGTCTGCATTTGGCGGAGATCAGTTTGAAGAGGGCCAGGTAAGAGCAGGGGCCTCCACAGAGCCCACGTGAATGAACTGCACACATCCAGGAGTCAGAGGCCACTGGCGCAAAGCCTGATCTCCATCGAATTCTTTTTAAGTATTTTAGAAAGTAAGATACCGACCAAAACTAAGAAGTAAAGTGAGATCATCTGCTACCTCTGCTCGGTTGATTGATAGCCAAAGCCATCTTACTTTCTCCTTAACATTGCAGGAGAAACAAAGAAACAGATTTTTTTCCATCTTTTACTTGGCCATTAATGCTGGAAGTTTGCTTTCCACAATCATCACTCCCATCCTCAGAGGTAAGAGACACCTGACAGGAACATCTGTCTTTTTTTAGTAAGGCTCAGTCCCTGTCACCTTTGTTCTGTTCCGTTCTTCCCTCGTCTCCCGTCCTCTAGCTGTCAGCTACATGCTAGGAGGCATGTTGGAATCCGGAGTAAGCACTTCTTTTCCCATGCGTTTTGCCTCCTTTTCTCATCTTATTTGAATCCCTTATCCCAGTGACCACTGGAGAGTCTAAGCCATCCTTAGCGTGGGCCTCCACCTTCCTAAACTGCCGCTGGTGCAATGTCGTACTCACGGTAAGAGACCAGAGAGGCGGCTTGGAAGCCAACCTGGTGGGCTGTAGCTGCCATTCTAGCTTCAGGCTTTGCTCCCCAGTGATCTTTCCATGACTTAGGAAGAGTTTACTGGGCCAAGTTTTCTTCTTTGCTTTCTCATCATCTCAAGTATTTCCAGAATAATACTTGACTCCTCAGATAAAGAGAATGGGACAGTGTCAGTAGCTATCATGTTTGTGCTTGCGAGTGCTCTATTGAGAGTCTGGGAATTTCCCACGTGGAAGGGAATACGTGGTGGTATTGAAGACAAACTAACAAGACCGTGCTGTCCACATTGGAATCAGATTAGATCGTGAAATAAAGATTTCAGGGGGATTTATGTATTCCTGCATGGAATAGTGTCTCAGGGTGAGAGACAATTAAACATCCTTCCAGCTTGTTGTTTTATTTTTTCTAACTTGTTATCTATAAAAATGTCATAGCTTTTATTTCTGTGTCCTGTTCTCTCACCTCTCTCACCTCGAGGTTCTACTAGAGACTGCATGTTTAAATTATAGAATCTGTTAAAGGATAATTTTTAAAAGGAAATTCATTACTCTCATACAAATATAAAATGAACACGTGACAAAAAAATTATGTAAACTTGTTAATTAGCTGCTAAAGAATCAGTTCAAATAAAGATTTGACTAACAAATTTCTGTTCTTTCTAGGGGAAAATTATTTTTGCATGTCACTAACAGGAAGCATTTGCATGACTGTCACTTCTGCTAGTTAACTTCTCTCTCTCCCGATTGTGAGGTAGCTGAACCAAATCAAAACCCTCATCTCCTCAGCTCATTCCCGGTGGCTCCAGCATTCCATGGAAAGGGTTTCCAGGAATCTCTATGACTCTGTACAAAGGCTTAGCTTTCATACAATTTTTATTTATTTATTTATTTTATATGTGTGTGTGTGTGTGTATACACACACACACACATTATATATATATATATATATTTTTTTTTTTTTTTTTTTTTTAACAAATCCTGGGATTTCAGAGCTAAAATAACTGTTGGTCAGAGGTTGGCAAACTGTGGCCGAATCCAGAAATCTGGGCAAGACCATTCAATTATGTTTTGTCTACAGTTGATTTCCCCTGCAAAGGTGGGGTTGAGTAGTTGACAGAGACCAATGGTTCACAAAGCCTAAACTATTTACTATTGGGCCCTTCACAGAAAAGTGTGCCAACCCCTGCCCTAGGTCATCAAATTGCTTCCGGATTGGCATGAATTCAGGAACATATGATACTGATTTCCCAGCACACTTTTGATTTACTGAGTCGCATATAATCAAGTTAGTGTATCCAGGCCATCTTCATCTCCCCCGCAAAGAAAATCCACAGAACCAAGATGGGGCCACTGATTTTGGCCAAGCCAGGATCACCTATCTATTGAGGGGCTGAGATGAGAACTGCTTTCCACCTTCTGCTACACTGCTGCTTTGCTCAGCTGGCAATGATGTCAGTAAGGCAAATGGATACGTCTAGAACACTACGTGAAAGCACTGTGTAATTATCAGTGAGGGATCTTTACAAATATGAAGTATATGCTCATTACCAATGCCATCGTGGATTTTAATCTTATCATTTCTCCCCAGTTCAAGAGTGTGGAATCCACAGTAAACAAGCTTGTTACCCACTGGCCTTTGGGGTTCCTGCTGCTCTTATGGCTGTATCCCTGAGTAAGTAGAAATTGATTGAATGAATATAAGCCTAGGACCAGGCCAGGCCCTACATGAATGATTGTGACTAATTTTTTAAAGTGCATGTAACAAGTGGCAACCAAAAGTAGAGAGAAGAATTGGCACTAGATGTTAAACACGGTCTAACTATTCAAAGAAAGTAGGAGTGACATATTACTTCTGAGTGAATAGGATCAAAAAAAGGATTACAGGAAAAGGAGCCAACGGAGTTGGTCATTGAAAGGTGTGATACTGTTTAGGCAGATTAAGATGAAGGTGAGAGAGGACAGGCATGGTCACTCATGGCTGTAATCCTAGCACTTTGGGAGGCCGAGGCAGTGGGATCGCTTGAGTTCAAGACCAGCCTGGGCAACAGAGAGAGACCCTATCTCTAAAGAGTCTTGCTCTTGTCACCCAGGCTGGAGTGCAATAGCATGATTTGGGCTCACTCCAACTTCTGCCTCCCAGGTTCAAGCAATTCTCCTGCCTCAGCCTCCCAAGTAGCTGGTATTAACTTGGGACAGGCACATACCACCACACCCAGCTAATGTTTGTATTTTTAATAGAGACGGGGTTTCACCATGTTGGCCAGGCTGGTCTCGAGTTCCTGACCTCAAGTGATCTACCTGCCTTGGCCTCCCAAAGTGCTGGGATTACAGGCATGAGCCACCATGCCCAGCTGATTTTTTTTTTTTTTTTTTTAATTAGCTGGGTGCTGTGGATTACACCTGTAGTCCTAGCTACTCTGGAAGCTTAAGTGGGAGGATTGCTTGAGCTGCAGTGAGCCCTGATCACACCACAACACTTCAACCTAGGTGATACAGTGGACCCTGTTTAAAAACAACAACAACAAAAAAGATGAAGGTGATAGAATCTGCTGGATTAGCTGAACCCAAGGCTAAAAAGCTTTTGTTCTTGTCAACATGTACTTATCTGTAACTTGCTTGAAGAAATGGCAACCTGGTTCAGTTGCCATTGAAACATTGAAACATTCCAATGAATATCTACATTTCCATAATCAATCAGGTTGGTGCAAAAGTAATTACAGCTCTTGCCATTGAAAGTAATGGCAAAAACCGCAATAACTTTTGCACCAAACTAATATCCCCAAATGTTTCTGCTAGAATTCCTTCTTGTTGGACGGAACATACATGTCTGTTCAAGGCATTCGTGTGCACATTAGTTCTTGGCATTGGCTTTTAGGAAATGTGGTTTGTCTCCATGGGATGGTTGGAGGTGGAAAGTGGCCAAGAAGAAAACAGCCCAGTGGCCGCCTCACGTCCTCAGAGCGCCATCTCCCACTCACATGAGCTCGTCATCAGCTTTGCTCAGCGCACAACCACATCTCTCTCTCCAGTTTTTGTTCTCAGATCTTAGTAGTGCCTGGAATAGGCCCATTTTAAGTCTCTCTTGCTCACGTAGCAGTTTCGCTTTCCCCTTTCATTTAGGTGAGCACTCAGTATTCTCCCGTTTTTCTTCCATGGTTCTTACACTGTATTAAGCACTTTAGGCAAATTCTTATTTCATCTGTACAAGTTATTGCTCTATCAAAGATTATGCTTTTTCTTCTGGAGGAATTGAGAACAGGCCAAATCCAGTGTGTCAATACGACCTCTAGAAATTCCTATGCTTGAATTAGGTTTCAATTAATCAGAAGCTTAAAGATGAAATATTAGTTGGTAAAAGAAAACGTAGACTCAGTCTCTTTACCATCCATGTCTGCATTGAGAAAGGCTGACACTGGGCAAAAATATAAGTAAACGTCGGCTTCATCAGCTATAAAGAACATCGATAGGATAGGCACATACTTGGAGTTAGCCGCTGTGAAAAATCTCAGGCCCTCTTAATTGAGAAAAACAAGTAGAATTCAATCAAGCTATCTATCAGTGTTTTTGAATTATTTAAGTGTGGTATTGAATAATCAGAAATCCCAGCATATGAACTATGTTTTCAGAGACTCTTGCAAAAATGCTTTAAATTTTTAAAACAATTTTGATAAGATGGTGGCATAAGGTCTCACTACGTTGACCAAGAGGCTCTTGAGCTCCTGGCTTCAAGTGATCCTCCTGCCTTGGCCTCCCAAAGTGCTGGGATTACAGACGTGAGCCACTACACTCAGCCCCAGAATGTCTGTTTTTCTAAGTTATTTTCACAATATGATTTTTGCCAAAAAGGTCCATGGAAGAATGTCCTCATTAAAAGGTGCTTCTAACTTTTATAAAACTATAGCTGCAGATGCAATTAATTGTAACTGCTTCTGTAGTGACCACAGAAAAAACTTCTGCCACATATGATTAATTCTTTTTTTCCTGAATATTAAAGGGACAAGGAAAAAGGTCTCTCTTCCCATTGCAGTCAGAAAATTACAGCTCCATTTATTTTTATTTTTATTTTTTTGAGACGGAGTTTCACTTGTCACCCAGGCTGTAGTACAGTAACATGATCTCAGCTCACTGCGATCAAGCTCACTCCCAGATTCAAGCATTTCTCCTGCCTTAGCCTCTGACTAGCTGGGATTACAGGTGCCCACCACCACACCCAGCTAATTTTTGTATTTTAGTGGAGACAGGGTTCCACGTGATGATGGCCAGGTTGGTCTCAAACTCCTGAGCTCAAGTGATCCACCTGCCTCGGCCTCTCAAAGTGCTGAGATTACAGGTGTGCGCCACCGAGCCTGGACCCATTTATTGTCTTAGTAGCATAATACATTAATGTGTTATATGAAAACACTGATTTCTTTTGTCTCCCTTTACATAGAGATAGAACTTGTGCTTAAATAGCTGTGTGAATGTATTTGAGCTACCTTAAGTTATGGGAATTAGATGAGATTAGGCTTAAAGCTTTGCATATTAGAACACAAATATAACATTACTCAGGTTTTTGTGATTGTGAGAGTTAAAAGCACTTTCTAAACTGTGAGGTTGGTAGGTAAACCCATTCCATAAGTAATCTGGTTATTTCCCAAACGAAGTTGTCACTCAAAGAAAGGCACGTTTCTCTAGGCCACAGGTGGCTCTGGCACACGCCCTGCTGACATGTCTTTTTCTGCCCTATCTAGTCGTGTTTGTCCTTGGCAGTGGGATGTACAAGAAGTTCCAGCCACAGGGCAACATTATGGCCAAAGTGGTCAAGTGCATCGGCGTAAGTATCCCAGCTGCTCTTTCTCAAGCCCATTTAACCACCTCAGAACCTTCTACATCCTTTAAATTAAAATTTAATTAAGCTTTGATTTTCTTTTAAATACGTTTTTAGTGTCTTTATTTCAATAAATGGCAGTTTCTTCAAAAATTCACCAAATGGAAAAAGACGCAAACAGAACTCAATAAGGGAGGACTAGAAATGGCTCTTGAGCTTATAAAATAAGATCAATGGGCAAAGAAAAGCCAATCAAAGTGACTCTTCATCTGTCAGAGATCTTCACCTGTCAAAGAACAGCGCTTGAAGTTTGTTGGGGAGCAGTGAATCAGAAATGGAGAGGTTCAATTTGGCAATTGTAGCAAGACTCTCAAACGTTCAGATGCTTCGAGTCAGTCATGCTGCTTTCAAGAATTAAGAGTAAGAAAATTAGCCAGGCACGGTGGCTCACACCTGTAGTCCCAGCACTTTGGGAGGCCAAGGCGAGCAGATCACTTGAGCTCAGAAGTTTGAGACCAGCCTTGTCAAAATGGTGAAACCTTGTCTCTACTAAAAATAAAAAAAATTAGCCAGGCATGATGGTGGGTGCCTGTAATCCCAGCTACTCAGGAGGCTGAGGCACAAGAATCGCTTGAACCTGGGAGGCAGAGGATGCAATGAGCCAAGATCCCACCACTGCACCCCAGCCCAGGTGACACAGGGAGACTGTCTCAAAACAAAACAAAACAAACTAAAGTAAGAAAATAGTTTTAACAAAAAAGGAAAAAAATAATAATTTTAAAAAGTAAACACAGACTCACATACAAAGATTATGATTGTAATACTTATAATGGCAAAAATGTAAGCCCACCAAATTGCTGCAAATAGGAGGATGGTGCTGAACTTCCAGCCCATCTCTGCGTAGCATGCAGCCGGCAGCAGTCTTGTTTTTAAAGAATGTCTGATGACAGAATGTGCAGAATGTAGCTCCTTCCATAAGCACCTCCAGGGTATATGCACAGACAGGTACATTTATGGGTGGGGAATGAATGTTCAGAGTAGGAAGCCTTAGATAATGGAATCAAATAATGTTTTCTCATACACTCCCCATTTTTTAGTGAACATTCTGTATATGTTGTATAACTAGAGGTAAATATGTCACTTACTTAAAAAAAAGTCACCTGTGAACCCTTTGGATGAAAAGGCAGCCTTAAGATAATTTTAGATCGCTTAACTTTATCTTACCTGGCCTTACTGCTTTAGATTATTTATTATATTTTCTTTCTTTCTTCCATTTTTTTTTTTTTTTTTTTTTTTTTGTACAGTGGCATGATCTCCGCTCACTGCAACCTCCCTCCCAGGTTCAAGAGATTCCCCTGCCTCAGCCTCCCCCAGGTAGCTGGGACTACAGGTGTGTGCCACCACGCCCGGCTAATTTTTTGTATTTTAGTAGAGATGGGGTTTCACCATGTTAGCCAAGATGGTCTCCATCTCCTGATCTCATGATACACCCACCTTGGCTCCCAAAGTGCTGGGATTACAGGTGTGAGCCCCCACGCCCGGCCTCATGTTCTCTTTCTGTTGGGCATGCTTCTCTAGAGGATCTGGAGAGTTAATTGAACACAGCTTGACTCTGTTCACCCCAACTCAAATGCTCTTAGTTGGAAAGAGACTATTAATAGAAATAAGTGCTCATATACTAGTAGATACTATTTCATGTTTTGCTTTTCTCGTAAGCATAGTTTTCTACTAAAGGGAGTTTAATTGAAATATGCTTCCCTGGCAAAGTTGTTGGTCCCATTTTGAAATTTGATTTTTCTTCCTTCCTTCAGTTTGCCATCAAAAATAGATTCAGGCACCGGAGTAAGACATTTCCCAAGAGGGAGCACTGGCTGGACTGGGCCAAGGAGAAATATGATGTGAGTAACTGTCATTGCCACAATGACCCCGATTCCCCTGGGAAGTGAACACCCAGAACCTCAATTCACATAAAGGTTACGTGGACAAAATGGTCAGCTATACCTTTATAGCATATTAAATAAGACTATGCGTGAGGGCATTTTTTTAATTGAAAGAACTTGATAAATAGTGGATATAATTGGTCTGGAAACAATATTACCTTTTCACAGTTTTGTATTTGGTCTAATCTGCCATTAATTATATGTAACTGGAATCGCATAACCTTAGTTTGAATATAGGAGAATCCAGCGGTGGTGACGGCTGCGGCGGGATTTACATTTAGTAGATTTGAGTAATTTACCTCCTAAATAGACGTTTTCACTCATACTTTAGATAGCTAAACTGTTTTCAGTTTTCTAAAGAAAACTGCAGCAGTATGTTTTGGATTAACCACCCCCTAGCTTGTCTCTAGATGCAAATACCTGTGTCTCCACTGAAACTCAGCAGCACCTGCAAGCCGTGAGTGGCACAGGACACAGGGCGTGGCTGACTTGTCCCTCCCCCACTCCAACTACAGGAGCGGCTTATCTCCCAAATTAAGATGGTTACGAGGGTGATGTTCCTGTATATTCCACTCCCAATGTTCTGGGCCTTGTTTGACCAGCAGGTAATGTGAAACTCTGCATCTGTTCCTCTTCATTTAGCAAGCGTCCTCCGCACTGCCAGGTACCAAGGCTCACTTCGTATTTTACACCTAAAAAGTTATTTTCCAGTTTCTCATTTATATTTCACTTATTTAATTGTTAGAACACATTCAGTTTCTTGTAAACACACACACACACACACACACAACAACAACAACAACAAAAAAAACACAAAAACCAGCAATTCCAGATGCTTCTGTCCACATTTCTCTTGCTAAACAATGAAGAGGATTAGGTGAGGTCAAGTCAAGTAGCCTTGGGAAAGATTTCATCCAGGACTCTTGCCAATGAAAACTGAGAGTAAAGAGTTTGTTTTCCTACCGATACAGCGTGGTAACAAGATAGGTTGCCTTTTAATGGGGTCCACACATAAATGTAGAGGTACTTGATGTCTTCCACTCTGAGATGGAGTCCTCGGGCTAGAAGTGCCATCCTAGGGTGGAAAATGACTCCTCTCTGAGCCGGGACCTACAACCCCGCAGATGACCTGTTGTCTGTTTCTACCACAGCTCTAAGACATTCCCAGGAATTTTTCACAGTCCTGTTAAACAACTCAATGGGTGAGGCTCGATAACTAAAGCGACTGGATACTGTTTCTTTTTAAAGATCAGCCCTTGTTTACAGAACAAAAACATAGATATTGTTTCTCTTAGAAACTGAAGTTTAAAAAAAAAAAAATCAATGAACACCTGTGGTTTGTGCAGGGAGGATGATGATAGGGATAAACCATCGCATGGGAGAAATGTAAATGTACACACGCATCTCCTCATTTCTAAGTAGGAGATTGAGAGGGGATCAGACGAACCCGGGAGGCAGTGCTGCATGCGAGACCAGAGCCGGGCACTGGAATGAGGCTTGCACTAGAAATGCACCCCTCCCCTGGTAGCTGTGACACTTAGGTGGCTGTAGTAACTCTTAACTTTTCTGAAAGGGTGCTAATCACCCGCCTCAAGGCTGTGAGGGTCCAGCGTGAGAACATCCATAAGGTACTCAGTGACTGGCCTGTAGGAAGAACTCAAACAGGGGTAGATTTCTTTTTTTTTTTCTTTTTTTTTTTTTTTTCCCGATACGGAGTCTCGATCTGTCACCCAAGCTAGAGCAGTGGAACGATCTTGGCTCACTGCAACTTCCACTTTCTAGGTTCAAGTGATTCTCCTGCCTCAGCCTCCTCATAGCTGAGATTACAGGCACCTGCCACCACACCCAGCTAATTTTTAGTAGAGATGGGGTTTTGCCATGTTGGCCAGGCTGGTCTCGAACTCCTGACCTCAGGTGATCCACGCATCTCGGCCTCCCAAAGTGCTGGGATTACAGGTATAAGCCGCCGTGCCTGGCCAATTTCCTGACTTTCTATGATGTCTTTCTAGTGGAGCTGAGGGATTCATATGAAAGCATTTACATGTTTAGTCTTCCATGGACATAATCATATTTACTTGTACAGTCCTGAGTCCTCTTTCACTGTGAAACAGGTTGACCATAGCAGGGCTGCCCAGGTTTAAATCCACTACTCTCTTGATGGAGATCTAGCTGGGGCCAACCTAGACTGTCAAAATGGCTGTTAACAATAACATTTCTGAATCTTGGATGTCAGTGAACATGGAACATCTGCAGGGTACACAGCTGCTTTCACCTTGCAGATGACGCCATGGTTTCCAACGAGCCTCGGAAATGCAGTTCTGTATTTCCTAGGGATAGCTGCATCTCAGGGTAGTGCTTTGTGCAGCTTCTGAGGGGTTGGACTACTCTATATCATGTTCACTTGTACACTAGAAATACAACCTGTTTCTTTTGACCTAGTATCCTAATAGAGCTGGGAGACTAACTTGATGTTTAAAACAACATTGAATCCTATAACACGGCTGGTGCAGTGGCTCACGCCTGTAATCTCAGCAATTTGGGAGGCCGAGATGGGTGGATCATGAGGTCAGGAGTTCGAGATCAGCCTGGCCAATATGGTGAAACCTCATCTCTACTAAAAATACAAAAATTAGCTGGGCATGGTGGCACGTGCCTGTAGTCCCAGCTGCTCAGGAGGCTGAGGCAGGAGAATGGCTTGTACCCGGGAGGCAGAGGTTGCACTGAGCCAAGATCTCACCACTGCACTGCAGCCTGGGCAACAGAGCAAGACTCCATCTCAAAATCAAACACAAATCCCATAACATGTCAGACCTCATTCCTGATTTGGAAAAGACGCACCATTGACTTGTAAAAATTTAAAAACCCACATTTCCAAATAATACAGCAAACGTCTTCATTTTTAAGGGCTCCAGGTGGACACTGCAGGCAACAACCATGTCCGGGAGAATCGTAAGTTTGGGAAACGGAGACACTTGATCTTCCCGGTCACTATTCCTTCGTTTTAGTTTTGTTGTCCCCTTTCTTCTTCCCTTTCATGGCATTTTTCAGTGAGATGTTTTTCCTCTCTTCTTAGGGAACTATCGAAATTCAGCCCGATCAGATGCAGGTAGGAGAGGACGTGTAAGTTGCTTTCAGGGTCAAAGTCATCTCTGAGACAAGCTTAACATTTCACCTCCACTTCCTCTGCAGACCGTGAACGCCATCCTGATCGTGATCATGGTCCCCATCTTCGAGGCTGTGCTGTACCCTCTGATTGCAAAATGTGGCTTCAATTTCACGTAGGTGACGGGTGGGCTGCGCTGGTGGAGCTCCTTTGGGCCAGGGCTTTGCAGGTGGGCTGTGCTCAGCCTGCAGCCCCTCCCACAACCTCACCTAGGGGATGGGGTTTTGAAGAATGAAGTAAATAAATGTTCGTATGCTGGTGTTTCTGAAAATGTTCTTTAAAATAAAAATGCTGTGAATGACAGCCTGAAAAGGCCTTTAATCAAGGCTTTCTTCTGTATGCAGATGATAGGAATGGCCATTGTAATCTGGAGTATTGCCTAAACTATAGCTTCTAGAAATTAAAAGTAAATATACAGGCCAGGCACAGTGGCACATGCCTGTAATTCCAGCACTTTGGGAGGCCAAGACAGGTAGACCACTTGAGGTCAGGAGTTCAAGACCAGCCTACCCAACAGGGGAAACCCCTATAGCTACTAAAAACACAAGAAATTAGCTGGCGTGGTGACACGCACCTGTAATCCCAGCTACTCAGGAGGCTGAGTCACGAGAATTACTTGAACCTAGGAGGCAGAGATTGTGGTGAGCCGAGATTGTGCCACTGCACTCCAGGCTGGATGACAGAGAGAGACTCCGTCTAAAAATAATAATAATAAATAAATAAGCAAATGAGAACGAGAAGCTATATTCCATTTATCCTCGGTCTCGGTCTTGGTCATGAATCCATGACCAAGAGAGGGAGAGGCGCTTTGAAGCCCATGTGTTTTTGGAGGGAATTTAGTTTTGTTGGGGGATGGTGGGGGTGGAGTTTAGCTTAGCTCATCTACGTGGGACTGTTTGAGAGTCACCCTTGTCTTGCCCCATCAGCTCCCTGAAGAAGATGACTGTTGGCATGTTCCTGGCGTCCATGGCCTTTGTGGTGGCTGCCATCGTTCAGGTGGAAATTGATGTGAGTTGCCCTGTGCTTCTCCGGTGTCCTTTCCCGGTGCATTTAGGTGGAGCCTTCAGAATCTTCTTTCTCCAGGATGAAGGGGATTAGGGGAGGCCAAGGTCTTTCTCTGTAAACTGAGCTCTGGAGCTGCGAGCTTTGGGAGGCACCGTGGGTGTGAGGGTAAAGTGGGTGAGCTTCAGCAGGGGAAAAAGCTTACATAAGTAGATTGCATTTATAATACAGTTTTTTTACACACATCTCAAATGTGTGTAAATTGTCTTTTTGATGTGAGAATGCATTTTGTTCTAGTGTTTCTAAATATGAGTAGTTTCTAAGCTAATGCACACATCTGTTGGACTCGCAGTGGGCTCAGCTAGACTCCTAATGCTGGCAGTCGGACAGCAGCTCCTAGAAACAGGGCTGTGTGGTGGGAAAGAGCCTCCTCCCTCTCCCCGCCACTCCCCACCACGTCCTCCCTCTCTTTGCCTTTCTCCCTCTCTCTCTTTCTCTTGTTCCTTCCCTCCTTCTCTCTCACTTTAGTATCTTTATTTATATTTTTAAGCTAAAGGAAGTTTATTGAGAAAGTAGAGGAATGAGGAATGGCTACTCCATAGGCAGAGCAGCTCTTTTAATATCTTTAAATTAAAAAAAATTAATTGTGGCAAATATATATAACATGATGTTTACCACATTCTTCTTCTTTTTTTTTTTTTTTTTTGAAACAGGGTCTCACTCTGTCGCCCAGGCTGCTGGAGTGCAGTGGTACAGTCACACACACTGCAGCCACAACCTCCTGGGCTCAAGCGATCCTCCCACCTCGTTCTCCTGAGCAACTGGGACTATAGGCATGCACCACTACACTCCATTAAATTTTAAAAATTTTTTGGAGAGATGGGGTCCCACTATGTTGCCTGGGCTAGTAAACAATCCTCCCACCTCAGCCTCCCAGTGTACTGGTATTACAGGCATAAGCCTCCATGCCCGGCCACATAGTAGTCATTTTTATGTGTAAAGTTCAGTAGCGTAAAGTACATCTCCATTGTTGTGCAATCTCTGGAACTCTTCATCTTACAGAACTGAGATTCTGTGCCTATTAAACAACTTCCATCTCCCCCTCCTCTAGCCCCATCAACCCCATTCTGCTTTCTGACTCTATGAATCTGGCTTTCTGACTCTGTGAATCTGACTACTCTAGCACCTCCTATGAGTGGCATTATATGGTATTTGTCCTTCTGTGACTGGCTAATTTCACTTAGCATATTGTCTTCAGGGTTCTTCCTGTTGTAGCCTGTGTCAGAATTTCCTTCCTTTATAAAACTGAATACCATCCCATTGTGTGTATACACCACACTGTTCATCCGTTCGCCCCCGACAGGCACCCCGCCTGCCCCTTTTGGCTATTGCAAACAGGGCCCCCGTGATCATGGGTATACTCACGCTCCTCTTGGACACAGCCAGCTTTGTGGAAGATTAATTGTGGGCTAAGGTGGACCCGGATTGCTTCAGTGACACTGGGTTTTGAAAGAGGGTATTATAGAAAAAAGACAAAAAGTCTGAACAAAGGTATGGAGGCAGGAGGGCATAAGGCATTTGTGAGCTGTGTACAGCACTGCGTCTAGGGCTGGGGACTGGGCTTCCAGACTTACAGGAGGACAGTGGAGTCGGGGGATGGCAGATCTCAGGTGTCGTGACAAGAAGGATATTCGTTTAGGTTATGGTGACTCGGGGCCCTCAGATATTTGGCTTCGTATCCTGGCATCCCTTGGCCTGGAGATGGCTAGATAAGACTGAGAGCAGCATCTTCTGATTCCTTCCTGTATTAGTCCATTCTCACACTGCTGATAAAGACATACCCAAGACTGGGTAATTTACAAAGAAAAAGAGGTTTAATGGACTCACAGTTCCACATGGTTGGGGAAGCCTTAGAATCATGGCAGAAGGTGAAAGCCATGTCTTTCATGGCAGCAGGCAAAAACAGAATGAGAGCCAGCAAAAGGGATTTTGCCTTATAAGACCATCAGATCTTGTGAGACTTATTCACTACCATGAGAACAGTATGGAGGAAACCGCCCCGTGTTTCAGTTATCTCCCACTGATTCCCTCCTGCAACACCTGGGAATTACGAGAGCTACAATTCAAGATGAGATTTGGGTGGGCACGCAGCCAAACCATATCACTGCAATATTCTGTACAAAAGTCATTTCTGTGGGTGTCATGAGGTCTGTGATGGGCAGCTTAATTGGGACGCCTGGTGTGTCTCAGCCTGCAGAGCTTTTCACAGCTGGGGAAAGTGCTCCCATGCCAGGGTTAAGATTATTTTCCGTGTTGTATTGAAGACCTCACTGCCAATTTTACTTTATTTTGCTCAGAAAACTCTTCCAGTCTTCCCCAATGGAAATGAAGTCCAAATTAAAGTTTTGAATATAGGAAACGATAACATGAGTATATCTCTTCCTGGAGAGATGGTGTCACTTGACCCAATGTCTCAAGTAAGTAGAAGGAAATGCTGCCTTCTTTTTCATCTTCTGACCCCAGTTATAACAGGATTTAGAGAAGCTGTTGTTCTTGGTCCGTGTATAAATCCCAGGGCCAGTCCAGAAGTGAACTAAGGCTCTTGATCTCATGTTACCCATGCTCTAAACCAGTGTGCTCCACACGTGCTGTGTAGCAGATCACCTAGGGAGCTGGTTAAATGGAGATTCTACTTTTTTTCTTTTCTCTTTCTTTCTTTCTTTTTTCTTTTCTTTTGAGACAGAGTCTTGCTCTGTCACCAAGGCTGGAGAGCAGTGGCATGATCTCGGCTCACTGTAACCTCTGCCTCCTGGGTTCAAGCTATTCTTCTGCCTCAGCCTCTCAAGTAGCTGGGATTACAGGTGCGCACCACCACGCCCAGCTAATTTTTTGTATTTTCAGAAGAGACAGGGTTTCACCATGTTGGCCAGGCTGGTCTTGAACTCCTGACCTCAGGTGATCCACCCGCCTCAGCCTCCCAAAATGTTGGTATTAAAGACATGAGTCACCACACCCAGCCAAAATGCAAATTCTTTTTTTTTTTTTTTTTTTTTTTTTTG
>PVKV010010008.1:63049-77983 GCA_004027835.1 Alouatta palliata
CGCAACCTCCGCCTCCTGGGTTCAAGCAATTCTCCTGCCTCAGCCTCCCGAGTAGCTGGGACTACAGGCACGTGCCACCATGCCCAGCTAATTTTTGTATTTTTAGTAGAGACGGGGTTTCACCATGTTGACCAGGATGGTCTCGATCTCTTGACCTCGTAATCCACCCGCCTTGGCCTCCCAAAGTGCTGGGATTACAGGCGTGAGCCACCGCGCCCAGCCCAAAATGCAAATTCTTAATCAGGAGGCCTGAAATGCTGCATTTAATTAGCTCTCAGGAATGCTGCTGCTGCTGCTGGAGCCTGGAACCACCAGATCAAGGATATAAACGGGGGGCGATTTTGATGCCAGGGGATATTTGGCAATCTCTGGAGATACTTTTTGTTCTAGCAACTGGGAGTATGCTGCTGGCATCTCGTGTAGAAGTCAAGGATGCTGACATACAGCTCTCCATAACAAAGATCACCTTGCCCACATGGTAATGGTGCCAAGGATGGAAAACTCTGCTCTAGATCACCCTGGCTCTGGGTTTGTGGTTCCCAGCCTCGAGTCCATATTGAATCACCTGAAGAGCTTTGAAATTTTTAATATTTGGGTCCTACCCCAAGGATTTTTTTTTTTTTTTTTTTTTTTTTTTTTTTTTTTTTTTTGATACAGAGCCTCACTCTGTCACCCGGGCTGAGGTGCAGTGGCACTATCTTGCTTCACTGCACCCTCTGCCTCCTGGGTTCAAGTGATTCTCATGCCTTAGCCACCTAAGTAGCTGGGATTACAGGCATGAGCCACCACACCCAGCTAATTTTTTTTGGTTTTTCTTTTTTGTTTTTTTGAGATGGAGTCTCGCTCTGCCACCAGGTTGGAGTGCAGTGGTGCAATCTCAGCTCGCTGCAACCTCCACCTCCTGGATTCAAGTGATTCTCTTGCCTCAGCCTCCCACATAGCTGGTACCACAGGCATGTGCCACCACGCCCAGCTAATTTTTGTACTTTCAGTAGAGACGGGGTTTCACCATGTTGGCCAGGATGGTCTCAAACTCCTGGCCTCAGCAGATCTGCCTGCCTCAGCCTCCCAAAGTGCTGGGATTACAGGTGTGAGCCACCGTGCCCAGCCCTAGCCCCAGAGATTTTGATTTAGCCAGTCTCATTCCTGTCTAGCCATAGTTGATCACCACAACCTTAGACCTTGCCAAACTAATAACCTTAAAGAAAAAAAAAAAGTCCAATTCCTAATGCTTGCAGCACTTCAGCACTGATTTTCACCAGGCCTGCTGCTTCCGCCCTGTTGCTCCTCTTTGCCTACCAGTAGAAATTATTATTATTATAGTATTAATTTTTATAAAAGCAAAATAAAAGTAAGATGCTTGGTGAAAAGTATCGTTCCTGTAGTGGTACTAAAAACTTCATGACAGAGTCTGTAAGGGTGGGTGGGAAACAGAGGGAAATAAATGCCAGCTCCCCACAGGCGTTTTTAGATATCTGTGAACGTGAACGTGGAAATGTGGAATGTCAGACAACTACTGTTCCCGAGTTGAATTGCACAGTGCCAAGACTCTGCGGTATTAACTACGCCTCTTTCTCTCCCTCTCTAGACAAATGGATTTATGACTTTTGATGTAAACCAACTGATAAGCATAAACATTTCTTCTCCCGGATCGCCAGTCACTGCCGTAACTGACAACTTTGAGCAGGGCCAGCGCCACACGCTTCTAGTGTGGGCCCCCAGTCACTACCAGGTGGTAAGTGCATGAACGGCTACAGCTGACTCTTTGCTGTTTGTGATGTTGGAGGCCAGCTTTTTGTGGTGTGACTTTGTTCTACTCCCATATAGTATTATATTAGATCATCCTCAATTTCTTCCTTCTTCTGGAACACAAGAACTTCAGGAACACCAGTCAGGCTTCCAATAAAAGTATGACTGGCGGATAGGAAAAGTTAATATTAATTGGAATTTTTTAAAAGACGACTTCTGAACATTGTATGGGGTCTGTGCATGGATGTGTGTGCATGTGTGTGCAGAAGTCACACAGAGTACATATGTGAATTCTCAGGGACTTTTTCAGATAGTTTTAAATATATATTTAATTGCACCGAATTTTAAAATGTGCACTAAATAGTCAGAAAATTAGAGTAGTCTCTGAAAAAATATAATGTCTACCACGTAAAAGCAATAAAATATTATTTGAAAATATTTGATGAGAAAGTATAGAGATTTACATATGCCATTTGCACAGAAAAAGCTATGAAGTCTAGCCTGGATGACGTCGTGAGGCCCCTGTCTCTACAAAAATTTTAAAAATTAGCAGAGTGTGGTGGTGTATGCCTGTAGTCCCAGCTACTTGGGAGGCTGGGGCGGGAGGACTGCCTGAGCCCAGGAGGCGGAGGCTGCAGTGAGCCATGTTTGCGCCACTGTGCTCTAGGCTGGGTGACAGAGCAAGACCGTGTCTCAGAAAGAAGCAGCAGCTATGAAGGTATAGTTGAGCTTAATTAAGGAGTTGTGGACATTCTGTAACGTCTGTTTAAGTGAGCTTCTACAGAACTGCAATATGGAATTGAGACTGTTGGTCATTTGCTTAATTAGGGAGCTGCTGAATGGCTTGTTTGAAGTTTTGAAGAGCAGTGTTCTGTGGAAGCACTGGCAAGCAATGGCCAAAAGTTGTGGAGGCGCCTGTTAGCTTTAAAGAAAATCAGGGCTGAAGACATGGGGCCGCCGCCTTCTTTCTTCCTTCCTTTCTTTTCTTCTCTGTGCTTTGCTCCTTCCTTCTCTCCTTCCTTCCTTTTATTTCTCTTTCTTCTCTTCCTTCTTTCTGTCACTTTCAGCAGGATCTCACTATGCTGCCTAGGCTGGTCTCAAACTCTTAGACCCAAGAGATTCTCCCAATGCACCAGGATTTCAGGCACAAACCACCATGCCTGGCCAGAAGCCTTCTTTTCTTTTCTTTCTTTCTTCCTTTTTTTCTTTTCTTTTCTTTTCTTTCTTTCTTTTTTTTTTTTTTTTTTTAGACACGATCTCCCCCTGTTGCCCCATCTGGAGCACAGTGGCATGATCCCAGCTTACTGCCGCCTCGACCTCCCAGGCTCAAGAATCATTTTCAACAAATGATTCTCCCTCCCACCTCAGCTTCCTGAATAGCTAGAACTGCAAGTGTGCACCACCACACATGGCTAATTTCTAATAGAGACGAGGTCTCTCTACATCTCCCAGGCTGGTCTCAAAACTCCTAAGCTCAAGTGATCCTCCTCCCTGAGCCTCCCAAAGTGCTAGGATTATAGGTATGTGCTACTGTGCCCAGCCTCCAGAGCCCTTCTGATGTAATCATGTCCTTAGTTCCTAGGATAAGTGTCCATACTGCCTTCTCAAAGACTGAAATATTCCTCTGAACTCATTCTAATGAATATGATTTAGAAAATATTTTTATATTACTGTTTTCTCTCTCAGGTAAAGGATGGCCTTAACCAGAAGCCAGAGAAAGGAGAAAATGGAATTAGGTATGTATATTTCTTTAAAAGTTAAGTTTTATCAGCCTCTTATGGAGGTAATGCGTACCCATAGTAAAGTCCAAATGTAACAAGGATATAAACTGAGATTATCGGGTTTGTACCAAGAATGTAAGGCTGGCTCAATATTCTAAAAAGATCAATCTGTGTAACCCATTATCTTAATAAATTAAAGAGGAAAAGCTACATCATCTTATCAATTGATAAAGAAAAAGCACTTGTTAAAATTCAGCATCGATTCATGACAAAAGCTCTCAGCAAACTGGGAATAGAAGGGAACTTCCTTACCCTGAAAAGGGACGTCTACAAAAACTCAGCTAACGTTATACTTCATGGTGAAAGTGTAAAAGCTCTCCACTGATATCAGGAACAAGGTAAGATTTTTCCACTCTCCCCACTCCTGTTACACATCCTCTGGTTGCAAGAGCAAAGATACAAGAAAAAAAGTAAAATCATCTAGATTGGAAAGGAAGAAATGAAAATATTTCCAATCGGCTGGGTGTGGTGGCTCATACCTGTAATCCCAGCATTTTGGGAGGCTGAGGAAGCAGATCTCTTGAGCCCAGGAGTTTGAAATAAGCCTAGCTAAAATGGTGAAATCCTGTCTCTACTAAAAATACAAAAATTAGCTGAGTATGGTGGTATGTGCCTGTAATGCCAGCCACTTGGGAGGCTAAGGTGGGAGGATCACCTGAGCCTGAGGAGGTTGAGGCTGCAGTGAGCCGTGATCCCATCACTGCACTTCAGCCTGGGTGACAGAATGAGACCTTGTCTCAAGAAAGAAAGAAAGAAAAAGAAAGAGAGAGAGAAATTTCTACTCATAGATGAAAATTGTCAATATAGAAAGTCCCCAGGACTCTACCAAAAGCAGCTCATAGAATCAATAAGTTAATTTAGAAAAGTCACAGGTACAAGGGTAAAAACAGAACAAAAATCCATCATAATTCAATGTACTAGCAATGAAGAGCTAGAATCTGAAATTTTACAACCATTTCATGTATACGGTCTCCTATCTCCCTTCCCCCCCACAAAATATGAAATACTTAGGTATAAATCTAACAAAACATGCAGGATTTGAGTAGTGAAAACTACAAAATTGCTTACGAAAGAAATCAGTGAAAAGCTAAATAAATGGAGAGACAGCTGTGTTCATTGATCAGAAGATTTAATATCGTAAAGATGTCAATCCTCCCCCAAGTTGACCTGTAGGTTTATTGCCATTCCTATAAAAATCATAGCATTATTTTCATGGGTATAAACAAGCTGCTGCTAAAATTGATATGAAAAGGCAAAGGAACTAAGAATAGCTCAAATAATTTTGAAAAAATTCAGTTGAAAGAGTCACTAGTTTTAAAACTTACTATAAAGTTACAGTAATGAAGACAAAGTAGGCTGGCGCTGTGGCTCACGCCTGTAATCCCAACACTTTGGGAGGCCGAGGCAGGCGGTTCACGAGGTCAAGAGATCGAGACCATCCTGGCCAACTATGGTGAAACCCCGTCTCTACTAAAAATACAAAAATTAGCTGGGCAAGGTGGCATGCACCTATAGTCCCAGCTACTCGGGTGGCTGAGACAGGAGAATGATTTGAACCCAGGAGAAGGAGGTTGCAGTGAGCCGAGATGGCGCTGTTGCACTCCAGCCTGGTCACAGAGCGAGACTCCGTCTCAAAAAAAAAAAAAAAAAAAACAGAGACAAAGTGGTATTGGCAAAGAAGTAGACCCATAGATGAATGAATAATCCAGAAATAGACCCCATCAACTGATTTTTGTCAAAGGTGCAAAGACAGTTCAATGGATTAAGAGAAGTTTTTCAACAATCAGTGTTGAAACATTTGAACATTCATATGTAAGAAATGAACTTGACCTAAACCTCGGATCTTATGTGCAATTCATATATAAAAATTATGTTAAATTCTTTCACATCTTATATGAAAATTAAGTCAAAATACATCATAGATCTACAAGTAAAATATAAAACTATAAAATGTATACAAGAAACATAAACTCTTATGATGTTGGGTTCTTGGATATGACCCCAAAAACACAATCTGTAGAAGAAAAACCTCATAGAGTTCACTAAAACTAGAAATATTTATTCTGTCAACGTCACTTTGTTGTTTTTTTTTTGTTTTTTTTTTTGGAGACAGGGTCTTGCTATGTTGCCCAGGCTGGAGTGCAGTGGTGCAGTCACAGCTCACTGCAACCTCATCTTCCTGGGATCAAGTGATCCTTCTGCCTCGTCCTCCCAAGTAGCTGGGACTGCAGGCGCATACCACCATGCCCAGCTGATTTTCACTTTTGGTGGAGATGGGGTCTCACTATGTTGCCCATGCTGGTCTCAAACTCCTGAGCTTAAGCAGTCCTCCCACCCCTGCCTCTCAAAATGCTGGGTTTACAGGCATGAGCCACTGCGCTGGGCCTACACTAAGATTTAAATACAAATGTGAATACATGCACCCAGCAATTGTCACTCTGAAGAGAAGGAAAAGATTCACTACAAACTGGAGGGAAATATTTAAAAATCATATCTGACGAAGAACCTGTATCCGGAATATGTAAAGTACTCTAAAAACTCAATGTAAATAGAATTAGACAGTGTGCAATGTTTTGAGGCTGGCTTCTTTCACCTCAAATTTGTATGCTTTAATTTTAAATAACCCAATTAAAAAAGCAAAACATTTGGACATGTCACCAGAGGAGATATACACACATGACAAATAAGCACATGAACAATAGTATTGCTCTTAAGGGAACTGTAAATTAAGACCACAGTGGGTTATCATAACACCCCTATCGGGTAGCAGTAATAATTGTTTTTACCTTGACAATACGAAGTGTTGGTGAGGAGGCGGGGCACCTGGAACTCCCTTGCATTGCTGGTGGGAGGACAAGATGGTGTCGCCCCTCTGAAAAACAGTTTGGCAGTTTCTTATAAAGGTAAACATTCATTCACCGTGTGACTCAGCCATCCTACTCCTAGGTATTTACCCTAGAGAACTGGAAACCTGTGTTCACATAAAACCTGTACATGAATTTTTATAGAAGCTCTATTTACAATCACCAAAGCTTGGAAATCACCCAAATGTCCTTCAATGGGGGATGCATAAACATCCACCACTCAGCAAAAAGGGAACAAACTTGAGGCTCACAGCCATGTGAATGCATTTCAAATGAATCGTGCTTTGAAAGAAGCCAGCCTCAAAAAGTTATACGCTTTTATTTATTAAACATTGAGGGCATGGGGAGGGGCTGGTCCTGCCCTGGGCTGGAGTTCCTTTCCTCACACCTGTGACTGGAGAAGTGGAGAAGGGGAAGGGAGGGCAGCTCCCTGGTTCCTTCTGCAGTCGCTCTGTGTTTAAAACTGGAAATCGTCCTCTTCTCCAGTCCCACTCCCCCAAAAAAGTGACATTGACACAACAATGTATAATTCCATTTACATGACATTCTCAGAAAGCCAAAAACTCCAGGGACACAGAACACGTTAGTGGTTGTCGTGGGTGAGGAGTGGAGGAAAGGTTTGACAATGGAGTAGCACAACTTTGGGGTCCACGTATTCTGATTGTAGCAGTATTTATGAATCAAGATAATGTTAAAATTTATATGGCACTGTACACCCCCAAAAGCCAATTTACTATAAATAAATCTTTAATAAGAATAAATTGGGGGGAATGAGAGTAGGTCTCCTATTCACCTCAACTTTCAGCCCCGGTCTCCAATCCCCTGTAGCCACAATTTTGATAATTTCTGATTTTAGCTTTTACTAGTTAGCACTCAATCACAAAATAATAGAGACTCAAGTGTATTTTGGGACAATGTCTATTAACTTACTAACATAGGCTGGGCATGGTGGCTCATGCCTGTAATCTCAACACTTTGGGAGGCTAAGGCGGGTGGATCATCTGAGGTCAGGAGTTCAAGATCAGCCTGGTCAACATGGTGAAACCCTTTCTATTAAAAATACAAAAGTTAGTCAGGCATGATGTACATGCCTGTAATCCCAGCTACTAGGGAGGCTGAGGCAGGAGAATTGATTGAACCTGGGAGGTGGAGGCTGCAGTGAGCCGAGATTTTGCCACTGCACTCCAGCCTGGGCGACAGAGTGAGACCCTGTCTCAAAAAAAAAAAAAAAGGAAAACTTACTAATATAAATGGTGGTGAAATGGACTTTCACTTCTCATCTCACCTCCTGTTTACTTCTCATTGTTAATATTTATTAGACTTATGTTTCTGTATTTTCCCTGTGCTAGGCTGTCTAAATAATAGATCAATAAATAGGATTTACAATATGACCCTATAAATATTTACAATGTAATAAAATTGTGATCAGTCTGCAAGAGAAAATGTTACTTTATATCCTTGAAAATGTATCCCCCAACTGAAAATGTCTTGAATATCAAAATGCACTAGAATCTCCTTTTACACTGGTGAATTGTTCAGTGGTACCGTCTTGATTGCTTTAATTTGACCAAGGCTTTCTTGCACAGCTTCTATTTTTTTTTTCCCTGCAACCCGGTTAGCCTCTTGTTAACAAAAACATAAGCGTTTACCCGGTCTCCAAGGTGACCAGCTTCCTAATTATACTGTTATCCCAGGAATCTACTTTTCCTCCCGAAAAACCAGCTCTTCAGCACATTCTTTGAAAGCTAACAGGAGTGCTGGCTCTGTCATCGTGCTAACCCGCTGTCCTGGTAGAATTTTGTGCTGTGTGCCAGGATAATGCCTTTCTTTCTTGGATACTGTGTCGTCTTTCTCAGCCTTCTTTCTCGTTTTGTGGCAGTGTATCGCCAAATATATTGTCAAGAGAAGATATGAGGTAAATTGCAAGTCGTTGCTTACCTGAAAATGCCTTTTTCTGTTCTCACACTTGGTTCATTGGCTGGACACCATTTTCTTCCATAACTTTGGAGGCTTGACTTAAAGATTTAAAAAAAAAAAAAAAGAAAAAAAAAAGCATCTGCCAGTCTTTGTGGTTTATTTCCATTTCTCTTCCTGAAGCTTTCAGCATCTTCTTTCTCTTTGGTGTTCCCAAATTTCCTTGCCTTGTAAATAAACAGGGCTGTAATTGTATTCATCTTGCCAGCATGAGGATCTTTCCATTTTTTCTTTTTTTTTGTTTTTCCTTCATTTCTTTCCTTTGTTTCCTTCTGCATGAGCTTCCTAGGGCTGCCATGACCAAATAGCACAGGCTGGGCAGCTTATGTACATAGAAATTTATTTTCTCAGGCTGGGCACAGTGGCTCACACCTGCAATCCCAGTACTTTGGGAGGGCAAGGTGGGCAGATCACTAGGTCAAGAGTTCGAGACCAGCCTGGCCAATATGGTGAAACTCCATCTCTACTAAAAATACAGAAATTAGCCAGGCATGGTGATGGTCGCCTGTAATCCCAGCTACGGGGGAGGCTGAGGCAGAAGAATTATTTGAACCCGGGAGGAAGAGGTTGCAGTGAGCCGAGATCACAGCACTATACTCCAGCCTGGGCAACAGAGCAAGACTCTATCTCAAAAAGAAAGAAAAAGAAAAGAAAGAAAAATATTTTCTCACAGCTCCAGAGGCTGGAAGTGTAAGATCAGGATGCTGGCAGGGCTGCTTTCTCCTGCAGCCTCTCTCCTCGGCTTGTAAAGGCCTCTTCCTTTTAGGTCCTCACATGGCCCTTTCTCTGTGTGTGGCTATGTCTTAATCGTTTCTTCATATGAGAACACTTGTCACGTTGGATTAAGACCCACCCTAATTACCTTTAAAGAGGTAAACTCTTTAAAAACCTCTCCAAATACAGTCCCACTCTGACGTGCTCGAGGTTAGGGGTCTAGCCTGTGGATTTGAGAGTGAGGCTATTGAGCCCCTCGCCCTTTCTCCTGCCTTTTTGGGATCATTCCTGTCCCTGACACATGCTCCTACATCGCTGCCGTGGCTGTTCTGGAAGGAAACACTGACGGGGGTCACCTGTCCTGTCTTGCTCTTTCTATCTGATTCTGAGCTGGAAGCACCTCTGGAGTTTCCCTTTCACCCCAGAATGTGGTTTCCGTTGCTTTCATTTATTCAGGAATGTTTCCTAACTTTGAGCAGTTTAGACTGGGGGATCCTTTCCTGTTTTGGTATTGTTAAAGCTCTGTTGTTTTGTTTTCTTTTGAGAGGGAATCTCGCTCTGTGGCCCAGGCTGGAGTGCAGTGGCACAATCTCAGCTCACTGTAGCCTCTGCTCCCAGGGTTCAAGTAATTCTCCTGCCTCCGCCTCCCAAGCAGCTGGGATTACAGGCACATGCCACCATGTATTTTTAGTAGAGACTAATTTTCATATTTTTAGTAGAGACGGGGTTTCACCATGGCCAGGCTGATCTCGAACTCCTGACCTCAAGTGATCTCCTTCGTTCTCCCACCTCAGCCTCCCAAAATGCTGGTATTGCAGGCATGAGCCACCATGCCCAGCCCCAAAGCTTCATTTTATTGTCTTCAAAGAGATCTTAGAAAAGAAGACAGACCCATGAGATTAGCACCATTTGACTGCTTTACCCCCAACCATGTGGCAAAAGATAAACTGGAAGCTTTTTTCCTTTTAATTTAATTGGTAACATCAAATCTTTAATAGATCAAAGGTTTTATTATTTCAGTAATGCCCTAGAGACAACACATTTAAAAAAGGAGAAGTTCTAGAAAATTGGTGTCAGAAAATAACTGAGAAATAGAACAACGGAGAATTTCAGCAAGTCAAGCTTCTGAGCAATACAGGAATTAAAGGAAGAGTATATATTGTTTTAAGCAAAATGGAATCCTTTGACTGTATGGTATCAGTAAGTTTGCAAGACTTAAGTGATTACATTAAATAGAACCTTTTGAATAAAGTGGCAATGCTTCCGTCAAAAATTGGGCCTGGGCAGGGTGCAGTGGCTCATGCCTGTAATCCCAGCATCTGGGAAGACTGAGGCAGGCAGATTACCTGAGGTCAGGAGTTCAAGACCAGCCTGGCCAACATGGTGAAACCCTGTCTCTACTAAAAACACAAAAAAATTAGCTGGGCGTGGTGGTGTGTGCCTGTAATCCTAGCTACCTGGGAGGCTGAGGCAAGAGAATGGCTTGAACCCGGGTCACGTGGGTTGCAGTGAGCCAAGATCACGCCATTGTACTCCAGTCTGGGTGACAGAGTGAGACTTTTGTTTCAAAAAAAAAAAAAAAAAAAAAGGGCCTGGCATAGTGGTGCATGCTGGTGGTCCTAGCTACTTAGAAGGCTGAGGCAGGAGCATTACCTGAGCTCAGGAGTCTGAGGCCAGCCTGGACAAAATAGTGAGATCCTGTATCTAAAAAATAAAAAATAATTGGTTGAGAGATTGATAGTGATCGTTCTCATGCATTTTTGAAACATTCTACATTGCTCCTTATGTATGTGTCCGTAAACAACACATCGTTAGGCACATTTTCACACTAAATAAAAAAGTGACTGTCCTGTATGGATGTCATTCTGCAGTGTCATCAATCACGTTATCAAATATGTTACTTTAGCATTTAGCCGTGTTGATATACGCGTCTCTTATCCAATCGCTGAACCGCTGTATAGTATTCCATTACATGGCTGTACTGCAATGTATTCATTCCTTTTATTCAAAGACATTTAGGGATACTGATTTTTCCAAACAATGCCAGAATTCACATCCTTACCCGTCTCTTTGTCCACATGTAGGAAGTTTCTTTAGGGCAGTGATTTTTTTAAACTTCTTGTCACATTTAATGAAAAGATTTTGAGCATGCACCCATTATGTGTGAATATGGTATCCTTTACAAATGGTATGTATAAAATGTGCCAAATTAATATATGCTTCATAAACGATACAAAAAAATAAAGAGGATGAGAAAAGTTTTTTGATCAACATTTTACAAATATTTGTATTCATTAGTAGTACAGAAATCATTAGTGTAGATAAAGTGGTTGAAATATGCTTTGTTCGTTTCTAAAAATCTCAATATAAGATTTGAAAACAGCTATGCAAAGGCCTGGCTTTAAGTTCAGTTCATTTCAACCCTTGTTTTTCATGACTGTCATCCTGAAAAAGATACTTCAAGAAGGGAGTATCAGTGGGACATAATTGACCAAAATTTGATTTTTTAAAAAACGAAACTTCATTTATACATTGTGAAGCTTTCAACCAGTGGTGCTGGGACCCACTAGTTATTCACATGCAAAAGACTGAAGTTGATCCTCTCCACAAAAATTACCTCAATGATCAAAGACTTAAATCCTGAAAGGTTTAGAGGGTGAGCAGTTTGTGAGGGAGGCCCCCTGGGGAAATGTGTGGCCTTCTGTCACTGTGGGAAGCTGGCTTACCGTGAGGCTGTGACACAGGGTTGTAAAATTACAGCCATCTGAGAACAAAAGGAAGCCAGTATTGTGTGGCTGTTCCCAAGCTTGGCTTTCTCTTTGACACAGTGACTTTGGGGTCCTGAAGTTCTACTTTCTTTCACATAACCCAAACAATGAAATTTATGGAAGACCAAAACGCAAGTGACAAAAAGAAAAAATGACTTGGGCTTTATAAAAATTGAAAATTTTTGTCCTGCAAATGATGTCATCAAGAATTGAAAGAATAACCCACAGAATGAGAGAAAATCTTTACAAATCATGTATCTGATAAGGGACAGAATATATAAAGAACTCTCACAACTCAGTACTAAAAAGACAACCCAATTTTTAAAATGGGCACAGAATTTGAATAGATATTTCTTCAAAGAAGATATTATCCAAATGGCCAATAAGCACATGAAAATATGCTTAAAGTTGTTAGTGTTTAGGGAAATGTGAGTTAAAACCATGATGAGATACCACTGCATACCTTCTAGGTTCTGAGCAAAAAAATAGACAATAGGCCAGGTGTGGTGGCTCACACCTGTGACCCCAGCACTGGGAGGCCGAGGTGGGTGGATCACCTGAGGCCAGGAGTTTAAGACCAGCCCGGCCAACATGGTGAAACTAAAATACACTGTCTCTACTAAAAATACAAAAATTAGCTGGGCATGGTGGCAGGTGCCTGTAATCCCAGCTACTCAGGAGGCTGAGGCAGGAAAATCACTTGAACCTGGAAGGCAGAGGTTGCAGTGAGCTGAGACTGTGCCATGGCACTCTAGCCTGGGCAACAAGAGTGAAACTCCATCTCAAAAAAAAAAAAGATAGACAGTAAAGTGTTGTTGAGGATGTGGTTAAACAGGAAGCCTTGGCTGGGGACGGTGGCTCATGCCTGTAATCCCAGCATTTTGGGAGGCTGAAGGCAGCCGATTGCTTGAACCCAGGAGTTCAAGACCAGCCTGAGCAATATGGCAAAACCCTGTCCCTACCCAAAAAATACAAAAATTAGCCAGGTGTGGTGGTGTGTCCCAGCTACTCGAGAAACTGAGGTGGGAGGATCACCTGAGTCCCAGGAGGTTGAGGCAGCTGTGAGCCATGATGGTGCCACTGCACTCCAGCCTGGGTGACAGAGTGAGGCCCTGTCTTAAAAGAGAGAAAAAACAGATATTATGAGAAGAGAAGGAGACTCCTCAAATTAGAACTTTCCCTTTTCGTAGGTGGTTATAATACAGAAATATGATCACTGGCTACAGATGACAGCATACAGGCTAAAATGTTTAGCACAAGAGAATCAGTAAAACATTATGACTCAGAAGCACATCAGCGTCCTTTTCAGTATTGGTGAGTTAGGTATTAATCAGTACATCAACATGGTAAGATTGGAGGGACTCATTACTCAGGGACAGGATATAAGCCATGCATTGTGAGACCTTCCCCAGATGGTTAATTTAGAAGCTTGCCAAATGTGACATGTGAGTTGTCACCCAGAAGAGATGAGAACATGTCCACACAAAAACTTGTGCATTTACGTTCATTGCAACATTACTCACGATAGACAAAACATGCAAACAAATCCAGTGCCCATCAGCTGAGAAAATGTGGTCTATCCATATGATGGAATATTAGAAATAAAAAGGAATGAAGCACAGATACATCCCACAATATGAAGGAATGTGAAAGTCAGTATGCTAAGAGAGAAGCTGGTCACAGAGACCTGCACTGAATGACTCCATTAAATGAAGCAGCAGGCAGAGCCCTAGAGACAGAAAGCAGAGGCGAGGCTACCAGGGGTCCGGGGAGGAAAGAATGGGAATGTTGAGACATGTTCAGATGCGCACATCCTTACCACTGTCACAGTTGCCTCAGCTTTCCGTGCAGCCACACGCTGCACAGGTTTGCAGCCGAGGCATGTAAAGGCTGCACCATCTGGGTGTGTGTAAGTGTCCGCTACGAGGTTCCCATCACCACAGAGTCACCTCCTAATGCATTTCTCAACAGAACTGGTCCCCATCATTAAGTGACTCCTGACCGTGTTTTCCATTTTTTTTTTTTTTTTTTTTTTTTTGAGAGACTGAGTCTCGCACTATCACCAGGGCTGAAGTGCAGTGACGCAATCTCAGCTCACTGCAACCTCTGCCTGCTGGGTTCATGCAATTCTCCTGCCTCAGCCTCCTGAGTAGCTGGGATGACAGGCGCACATGACCACACACCCAGCTAATGTTTTGTATTTGGAGTAGAAACAGGATTTCACTGTGTTGGCCAGGCTGGTCTTGAACTCCTGACCTCGTGATCCACCCACCTGGGCGTCCCATAGTGCTGGGATTACAGGTGTGAGCCACCACGCCCGGCTATGTTTTCATTTTTTTTTTTTTAATATATATACTTTTTATTGCATTTTAGGTTTGGGGGTACATGTGAAGAAAATGCAAGATTGTTACATAGGTACACACATGGCAGTGTGATTTGCTGCCTTCCTCCTCATCACCTATATCTGGTATTTCTCCCCATGCTATCTCTATCCAACTCCCCACCCCCTGCTGTCCCTCCCCTTTTTCCCCCCCACAGACCCCAGTGTGAGATGCTCCCCTCCCTGTGTCCATGTGTTCTCATTGTTCAACACCCGCCTACGAGTGAGAATATGCGGTGTTTGATTTTCTGTTCTTGTGTCAGTTTGCTGAGAATGATGGTTTCCAGGTTCATCCATGTCCCTACAAAGGACGTGAACTCATCGTTTTTGATGGCTGCATAATATTCCATGGTGTATATGTGCCACATTTTCCCTGTCCAGTCTATCATCGATGGGCATTTGGGTTGGTTCCAGGTCTTTGCTATTATAAACTGTGCTGCAATGAACATTCGTGTGCATGTGTCCTTATAGTAGAATGATTTATAATCCTTTGGATATATACCCATGCTGGGTCAAATGGAATTTCTATTTCTAGGTCCTTGAGGAATCGCCACACTGTTTTCCACAATGGTTGAACTAATTTACACTCCCACCAACAGTGTAAGAGTGTTCCTATTTCTCCACATCCCCTCCAGCATCTGTTGTCTCCAGATTTTTTAATGATCGCCATTCTAACTGGCGTGAGGTGGTATCTCAATGTAGTT